>CAUZXS010003809.1:10000-22500 GCA_963585895.1 Sepioteuthis lessoniana | reverse complement strand
ATTTTTGAAATTTCCTAAAACACGAATATTCGTGTTTTTGGAAATTTCAAAAATGCGTAACAGGATGGAAATAAATTTATAATCTTTTGTGATTGGTTTCGTTGTTTTTTCTTAAATAAATTATTGCTCTGTATTATTGGTACATTGAGCTCTTTACCAGAAAAAATATTCATTCATGAATAATTTCTTGTCCTGATGGAATTACTCCCAACTCCGGTTTAACTGGACTAAGAACACTATATATATATATATATATATATATATATATATAGTGTGTGTGTATATATAGCTTGTGTCACTATACATATATAGATTGATATAAAAGAGGTTTATGATTCTTACTAGCTCAGTTGGTGAGTTAATGGCGGACCAAATGCAGCAGTATACTTACAAATAATCCCTACTTTTCCAAAAAAAATTAATCATATTAGTTTTTTTTTAAACTTTCACTCTGTCTGATGAATGCAAAATGCATGAAACCCAGGGTCACAGACACCACCATATAATTAATATATATATATATATATATATATATATATAGCTTGTGTGTATGTGTGTTTTTTTCTATACATATATGTATGTCTTTTGCTGTACAAAATTTAACAATAGCTAGAAAAAAGACCCTGTGTTTTTTTTTCACAATGAGAATAAAAGCTGAAAAAAATGATTGGCTTGCTCAACAGAGCTTAATCACGAATAATATAGAATGAAAAATTAAATAAGGTAAAAAAAATGAGGAATTTTTATTGAAGACTATATTGAAATAACGTTAAGTCTTAAACATTATCTCCATTTACAGAGAGAGACGGCCTATTCCAGAAAAAATATGAAAAACATTGTTGCAAAGAGTCCGAGAAATAAACTTGATCTCATCAAGTTTTGATTTAGACCAAATCATTAATGCACAATGCATCAAGGTCTTAATTAAATTATTTTTTGGTTTTGCGGGACAAAAGGAATCCCAACAGGTATAAAGACCTGTAAATGTACATTTACAATATACTGAAGGGACATAATACGAAAGTCCTACAAGCCAAAATATCTAGAAAAGCCAGCATGAAGTTAGTTTCTCAATCCAATGTAAATCTAAGAGCTGGATGGATATTATTAAGGGAAATAAAAATGAGTCTATCTCAGTCTTTGCTATTGAAGGAAATAGAAGTATCATCAACATCATGAAAATAGACCTCAAGCTTATTTGGACTAGACAGTTATCCCTTGTCAAAGAATTCCTGTGAAAATATTTGCTAATGCAGGTCCTAAGGGAGAACCCATCAAAACCCCGTTATTCTGTCACTAAATTCTACACACACACACACACACACGTGTGTATGTATATATATATATATATATATATAGACACGCACACATGCTTTCGCCCATACTTTTGAACTTTTCCTTGCCTTTTGATCTGGTTCATTTTGAATACTATCTTGCGCTGCTCATTGTTGTAGTTTCTCCCAGCCCCTTTTGGCCTTGTCGATTGGGTTGAGATTACTACTATTTTGGTCAGGTGACCCTGGTCTCTTTGGCAGTTAGAGAATGAACCTGGCCGCCGACAGAGTGAGACCATACCTGAACATTTCTCCCAGACAAGGAATTAACCGGTAACCTTTCTACTTGTTATATTCAACTTTTTATTCGGGTTTTGTTGTGTTTGTTTTCGCTGGTCAAACTTGGAATAATCTTCCAAACTTTAATCCAAAATGCATTTAATGTTGGTTATAGCCCATGTTTTTACTTTCACCCCTTCTGCCCACATGTTACTGTTATTTTGTTTTTACCTTAATATGCCTCCTCATTCCCAGTAAATAAATTTAGGTTAGTATTTCCAAACCTTTGTTTTATTTGACTATTTTGCGTGCGTCATATTTTTGTGTTATGACTGCGGGGTACCAAGTCTACCCCTAAGCACCTATCCTAAATTCTCCGTGGTTGTAACATAAATGGGGGCTCAGCAAAAAAATTGAAATAATAATAGTACCGAACAATAATTTTTACTGCTAACGGGAATTTACTGATAGAAAAGCATAAAATCTTGCAAAATCATACCTTTCTTAGTCGTTGAGGTTTTGTCAAATCCCAAACAGGATGACGAATTTAAAACCCTGACAAAAAATTTTTTGTCAGGGTTTTAAATTCATCATCCAAATGGTCGAAATGTATGACAGCAGGCGAATGGACAGATGAGGAAGGAGGAAATTTTTTTTTAATTGTAGCAAGGAAATTAGTAGAGGAGGAAATAATAGTATGTTATGACTCTAACTTAAACCCACCTCAAGACAATATATTGCTACAAATAGAATTGGAGAAATTAAAGATTGAACTTTCGGAATCGTAATTCCACTTCTAACCCTGTTTTCGACGTAGCAAAAAATATAAGATGAGTTCCAGAGTTCTCCAGAAAATCCGTAGACAAATATATTTCCCAGTTCAGAAAAATAGCTGAAAATTTAAACTGGCAGCGCAGTTTCTGGCCGACCCTAATACAAAGCATTTTAACAGATAAAGCTGCTGAGGTATACTCTTCCCGGAAACAATTTAGCTGGGGGCAGGTAAGGCCAGACCCTATCGTTACAAACCTACCAAATGAAAATAATGTCAGTGATGAAAAAAAACAAAACCTATACCCAGCCCGTGCCGTTACACAAGCCATGGTAAAAAGACATGCTGTGAGTAATGCAGAAAATGTACAACTCTTAGATGACTCCCTAAATCTAAATGAGACCTTTATATCTCATCAGAGGGAGCAGGATCTGGTAACTGGTCATACTCAAAATAGTGGTAACCGACATGCCCTAAGAATTATGGAAGAAAACATGGGTGATAATTTCAGCCGTGATAGGCTAATTGCTGAGCAGGGAAAAGATCCTGACCTCATTCCTATTTTTAAAAGGAGCTTGGCTAGTGAAGAAGCAAATAATGTTAGCAAATGATTTTATTTAAACAATGGAGTCTTGATGAGGATGTTGCGTCTACTTGATGTGAGTCCTGACGAAGAATAGAGAGTCATTCATCAAATTGTAGTGCCAGGGGTATATCGACAGTATCTTCTGGATATAGCTCATGATACGCATATGTCAGGACACCTAGGAATTAACAAGACCTACAGAAAAATCCCAAACCGTTTTTACTGGTCCCGATTAAGATAGGACATTGCTCAATACTGTAGTTCCTATCACACTTGCCAGGTGTTCAAGAAATCTAACCAAAAAATCCCTTCTGCCCCTCTAAAACCCATTCCTGCTTTCGACGAACCGTTCACTAAGGTTTTCATAGATTGTGTGGGTCCACTCCCAAAATCTGGGAATCAGTATCGGCTCACAGTTATGTGCACTTCAACACGTTTCCCTGGGGCTATTCCCTTAAGGAATATCAAAGCAAAGAGCATTATTAAGGCTCTTAGAAAGTTTTTTAGTTTTGTCAGCATCCCCTTATCTATTTAATTGGACCCGGGGTCTAACTTTATGTCTGGTTTGTTCTAACAAATAATGCACGAACTGGGCATCAAACAGGGTGGTAGGAACTGGGATGAGGGTGTTCATCTAGTCATTTTTGCTGCCAGAGACTCTGTTCAGGATTCCCTTGGTTTTACCCCCTTTGAACTGATGTTTGGTCACATTGTTAGATGTCCACTAAAGGTTGTTAAAGAAAAATGGTTATCCAAAGCTACAGATGATAGCCTGTTGGAATAGGTTTTGAAATTCAAAGAGAAGGTAAGCAGTGCATTTAAAATTGCGCAAGTGGCCTGCCAGAAGAAGATGAAAACTACGTATGATACAAATACGAAGGTTAGGAATTTTAAACCCGGAAACAGTCTTAATGTGTTTACCAATCCTAAATCAACCCCTACAGGCAAAATTCTTTGGTCCCTATGTAATAGAGAAAAAATAGATGACTTAAATTATGTAGTCCTTATGCCAGATCAACGTAAGAAAAAGAGGATATGTTACATTAATATGATAAAAGGTTATATCGAGAAAAACAACTCGAATATTAAACCTACACTTATGTTAAGAGATAATAGAAAAGGTAATGATTAAAATCAAAATGGACAAAGTGTTGTGACTGATAATAGTGACTATGGAGAACATATCCCACACCTAAAAAGTTCAAAAATTATAGGAAATCTAGAGAGAAAAATAGAACAATTACCTTGTAGTAAGCAACAGGATATTCTTGGTTTGGTCAGCAATTTCAGAACAATTTTTCCTGATGTGCCGGGGAAAACTACAGCTGCCCTGCATGATGTCAAGATTGGTGATGCGAGACCCATAAAACAACACCCCTACTGCCTGAACCCAATCAAGCTCCAGCATCTCTAAAAGGAGATTAAGTATATGCTGGACAATGACATCATCGAGCTGAGTAGCAGTGAATGGAGCAACCCATGCATTCTGGTGCCCAAATCAGTTGGATCCTACAGGTTTGTGACGGACTACCGTAAGCTTAATGCAATGACAAAGTCACTCATTTCCAATTCCCCGAGTCGACGACTGCATTGACAAGATTGGAAATGTGCAATACGTCAGCAAATTTGATCTCCTGAAGGGCTATTGGCAAGTACCACTAACTGACAGAGCAAAAGAGGTTTCTGCATTTATTGTTCACGACAACTTATATCAATACAAATGGATGCCTTTTGGAATGAAGTATACCTCTGCTACATTTCAGAGAATGATGCATCTCTGTCTAAACGATCTGAGAGGTTGTGAAGTTTACATCGACGACATGATCATTTACAGCACAACATGGGAGGGAATCTATCAGTGAACTTGCACAAGTCTGAATTTGGTCAAGCTACTGTAAATTTTCTAGGCCACATAGTGGGACAGGGTTATGTGAAACCTGTCATAGCCAAAATGGAGGCTATCATAAATTATCCTGCCCCCGGAAACAGCTTATGGGATTCCTGGGTATGGTCAGATTCTACAGAAAATTCTGCAGAAACTTTGCAGAAATTGTGAGTCCTCTTACTGATCTGCTTAAGGAGAATAAATGATATGTGTGGAACAGAACCTCTGATGAGGCCTTTGAAAGAATAAAGAGCATCCTAATAGGCAACCCAGATCTCTCATCGCCAAATTTTAAAAAACAATTGAAATTGATAGTGGATGGTAGTGACATAAGAATCGGTGAGGTACTGCTGCAGGAAGATGATGTAGGAATTGAGAAAACACTAGTTTACTTCTCAAAAAAAATTAAACAAGCACTCCACCATTGAAAAGGAGCGTCTAGCATTACTGTCGACCTTTCAACACTTTCAGGTCTATCTCAGTGTTACCCTTCATCCAGTTCTGGTGTACACAGATCACAATCCCCTCGCATTTCTAAAAAAAAAATGGCTAATAAAAATCAGAATCACAACATGGATTCTTCTTCTTCAGGAATATAACTTCGTTGTTAATCACATCAAAGGAAAGGACAATGTTATCGCAGATGCACTTTCCAGAATATTAAAAAAAACAAAAAAACTTTACATCTCAGAGTGACCTTCTCCAAACTTTCAATAAGCCCATTTGTTGTATGTTTTATGGCTTGTCAGAAAGAAACTGTTTTGCATAATATAAAATTTTAAGATTGTCAGGTTCTACAAAACTTGTAGATACCTTTTTTGATGTGGTGGGGGGTACCTCCTAAGGCCCACTTTTCAACTTGACCTTGGGAGCAGACTTCATGTCTCCTCTGTGAACTAAGAGTGGAACTTTTCCTTGCCTTTTGATCTGGGTCATTTTGAATACTATCTTCCACGGCTCATTGGTCTAGTCTCCCAGCCTCATTTGGATTGAGTCTGCTGCTAATTTTGGTCAGGTGACCCCAGTGTTGCTACCAGTTAATCAGAGTGATTCCAGTCGCTAACAAAGTAAGACTTGCCTGAACTTTTTCCTAGGACAAAGGGACTAACCTGTAACCTTTTTGCTTGTTGTATTCAACTTTTTATTCGGGTTTTGTTGTGTTTTTTTTCGCTAGCCAGACTTTGAATAATCTTCTAAACTTTAATCCAATATACATTTAATGTTGGTTATAGCCCATGTTTTTATTTTCACCTCTTCTGCCAACGTGTTACTGTTTTTTTTTTTTGTTTTTACCTTTGTATGCCTCCTCATACCCTGTACATTCCTTGTAAATAAAATCTAGCTTAGTATTTCCAAACCTCAGTTTTATTTTGCGTGCGACTTATTTGTGTTATGACTTCAGGGTACCAAGTCTACCCCTAAACACCTATCCTAAATTCTCCATGGTTGTAACAATTTGTGTGTGTGTGTGTGTGTATATATATATATATATACACGCGCGCGCGCGCGAGCATACATACATATGTATGTATGTATGTATGTATGTGTGTGTGTATATATATATATATATATATATATATATGAAAAAGTGAAGTTGGTAACCATAGTCGAGGGTGACCATAAGGCTCCTTTTTCAAAAACTACTTCACCGAGATGTAGGGGAAGGCACCAGTTCTTTCCCTAGATTGCTCCACTTTACCCTTGATACGTACTTTATATTGCTGTGTGTAACACAAGGAAGTATCAAGTACCATTTTTAAAGTCTTTGGTATGACCTGACCTGGGAAGGTGCTACTTTTTTTCCTGGATTGCTCCCCATTACTCTAGATACGTACCTCATAATGCCGAGTGTTATGCAAGGAGGCATCAAGTACCATTTATGAGTCTTTGGTGTGACTCGACCTTGGATGGAACCCCAGTTTCCTGAGCTTTTGGCGAAATCTCTGACCCCTAGGCCAATCAGAATGATGTTAAGAAAAATTCTAAATGTGAAATATCTTTTTATTTTAAAGCATCATATAACATTCTATCAATGAAAAATATGAATGTAAATTCTATAATTCCAAAATATAAATGTCAAACTTTTTTTTGATAAAGTTATAAGAATAATTATATAAGGACAGGCATCATTAATATTCAAGAATTAATGCACTTATTACAGACAACTATTATGTGTAATTATTTTAAATATAGAAAATTATTCATTTCATTAATGAACTTCTATTGTTTTAGCAGTGTCTAATTTTTCTTGCTATAATAAAGTCAATATTTAATTACATAAATTATTAAATTTTCTTTTAAAATTTTGTATTGACTATACTCTTATGTTTGCATAATATAACCACAGGACATAAAATGACAAATGTAATTTTGCTTGATAATGTCTAATCAATTGTTGTCTATAACTTTGAGAAGGCTTGTTAACATTCCTTCCCCCTGCCTCAACCACTGAATCTTTTTTTGTGGCTATGATAATGTCAACACGTTTTGTCCAACCAAATTAAAAAGAAGTGATTCCATTTTCTTAAGAATTAGTTTGTGTTTTTGTTTGTTTTTGTTTTTTTTTTGTATATAAATAGTGACTTTAAATCTGTTTTTGGCTTTGGTAACCTCTTTATTTACAAAAGTTTGAATCAGACATTAAACTAAATCCAAGATTAGATAGGTGTCAGTTTTGCAGCATTATACAGTCGCTATTTAAGAAGACATTCAAAATTTCGTGTTAGATATCACTTTTCTTGATTCAGGTGAAGATGGCTTCTTCTTGAGTGCTTATTTCTGTTTTTGATTTAAATGAATTTATCTGTTTGTGCTTTCCTTCAAAGATTCATTTGAAATGATTATTTAACAATGAGAAATGGTAGTGGAATTTTAAAAAGATCAAAATATGTGTATTTGTCCTTTTTGATTTGCTTTTGTTGGTAATTTAAGAAGTAACTCTATAACTTCAATTACTTACATGAATTCTTTATAAAATAAATTGACTTCTTTGTATCATGTTGGCCATAAAAGTAGCAAATGGAACCTAATTTGTTTTTTTTTGGGGGGGGGCTTTTTAGTGAGCATAATTTAAGAAATAAGCAATTATACCATTAAGTTTATAATTCAATACACCTGTGCAAAAAAAGACAAATTGGTTTACTTTTCTCTCTGTAAAGAGGGTTTTTGTATATTTATGTCCTTTTACATAACAATTCATATACATTCATACAATTCACGTGAAAAAGAAAAATTCATTTGTAGAATTTCAAAGTTGGGATTACATATTGTAAATCATTTATTCATGTTTTGAAAATATGCAAAATACATAAAGACAGCACATATTTAAACTTTTTTTAAGCAATGCAATAATATTAAACTAGAAATTTGGGTATTGCAATATCAAAAATATTTAATCACCCTATATGGAGGTGTTACATTTATTTGAAAACCGCTGATAATGATTACCTTGTACTGTGGCCTTTTAATAAATGTGCTTGCTGATGTCACTGTAGATATACAAGGTCTAACAAGGCTTCTGTTCCTAAATTTGACAATCTAGCTAAAATTTCATTTCCTTTTTTTTATCTAATACAAAGCTTCTATAACAACTACTTGGACAAAACTTTGCATAAAAAAATAGCCCCATGTAAATTCTATAAATTGTTTGATTTGAAATGTATTTTAAATAGAAGATTTAAATTCTTAAATAGCTTTTTAATATCTACAAGTTTAAGATTTTGATTGATATAAGATTAGACCAAAATAGTCATAATTCTAAATATTATCCTGTAAGCATATCACAGTTGTATTTTAGTGCTAATTATGTATGAACTCTGTCTACATTGGAAAATTTTCAGTTTTTTCTCATCCCTGCCCTCTAATTTACCATTATTCCATCCCTATCCTTGATTTTTGTCACTTTTTTGCTGATATTTCATACTATGTTCTATTTGCAGTACAACTTTAGTGAAATTACTTTATTTAAACAATTATTTGCTGGAAATGTGGGACTGAAGAGCTACCAAAAATTGACAAAAGGATTTATTCATCAAAGATAACCAATACTTCCAATTTTATATAGAACCATCTCTCAGATTTGGAGCATAACTAAAAAAAGGCAACATAGATCCTATTCAAATTTTAATTTTACTGTAAGAAAGAACAATATTTGCTATTTTGTTTTCTTATCATAACTTTAAATATATAATTATCTAAATGTTTTCACTCACAAGCTATACATTCCTGAAGCCTCATCCTGAAGTTAATACAGAGTTCAGTAGAATAATTTATCTGGTTGGGAATATGAATTAAAAAGGCAACACAGATCCTATTCAAAATTTAATTTTACTATAAGAATATTTTCCATTTTACTTTATGGTTATAACTTTGCTTTAAAGATCTTGTTCAAATGATTGCTTTAATATGCTTGTATACTCCTGAAATCTTACTTAGTCATTGCCTCTGATATTGTTGTGATTTCATGACAAAATTAATCTATTTGCCACTTGTCTGCAGAATGCAAAGACTTTTATTCATGGATATTATTTTTCAAAAAAAATTTTTTAAATGAATAGATTTATATTTGTTAATGTTAATTTTATCAAACTGGAGTTTAAAATCTTATATTTAATTTAAATGTTTCTTACAACTTTCTTTGGCAAAATGATTATACAAAAACATTTCTAAATGAATGATTTTTTTTGTTTGAATACTCAAAGAAAGCACTTGACAAATAATACATGTAAGTTTATAATTGTTGATAAAGATCTAAATAGAAAGTGTTTTAATACTTTAAAATGGAGTGTGACTGATTAAAATCTAAACCCTAGTTTCTATAAATTCCATATCAAAGACTCTTAATGATTAAAACATTGTATTCTATTTGTACAAATGATTTATTTTATGTATTCCCTCTTGTTCATGACAGCAGTCACTCATTCTACTTAATGCTTGAATCAAAACTATAAGAGGGATCATTTAGAATTCTTCAGAAAATATATGGAGACATTTTCCACTCAGCTTCCAATTCTCTAATGTGAAAAGAATTTGATACCATTAAATTAGCCATATGAATAATTTGACTTTGTTTTCCAAAATTTCATTTTTATATATTCAGTTTAATATCTTAAACTCTCAACAGAAATATCCCAAAGTATTTTAATTTATGAAAAAAAGTGTGTATAGTACTATTTAATGGTTAATAATTGTATCTAACAAGACCTATCAAAGATGGTATTTTTAAAACTTCTCTTTTTTTTTTTAGGACGATGGTAACTGTTATCTCAAAGCTGAGACTGAGCTTGCTGATTTTGCCTCAGAAAATTGGGCCTGTCATGCTAGGTAATTAGCACACTTATCAGCCGAAATAGCTCAGTTGGGAGAGCGTTAGATTTCAGATCTAAAGGTCCCTGGTTCAATTCCAGGTTTCGGCATTAAAATTGTGTAGCACTCCATGATTTACATGATAGATATAGTCTCAAGTTGAAAAAAATATTTTTTATGTAAACAGAAATCATTATCAAATTTGCATCAAACATGAAGCAGGTACCAATTGACTTTACCTCAAAAGAACTGAAAAATGGCCTCATCAGAATAGATTTTAGAAAATAATTTGTAGCTTGTCATAGGATTTTACTAGGTTCGAAAAAAAATCTTGATAAAGATATAAAGAAAATTTTGTCTCTTCACAAATGAAAATTAAAATTTTACAAAACTTCTAGAGCAGACTCTTGTATTAATTTTAAACTTGTATTTTCCAATACATATTAATCTTACTCAATTTTGATTATTCAGAAAGTTTCTTATTTCTCATTTACTGAGTAGAAAAAGTAAATTATTAAATCTAAAAATTCATATTAAAATTAGTAGTAACTTGATATATGTTAAGTTTGTTTTTGTTTGTTTACGAGTGGATATGTGAATTTGGTTCTAACATCAGGGTTGTTTTTGGTATAATTTTATTGTGTTGGTAAAATATAAAAATTAATGTAAACTTCAGTTCTTTTATGGCTGGTTTGGAAATTAATTTGGGTTTTGAGAATAAAATTATTTCAAATACATTATTTCTCCATTTTCTATTTTTTCCTTTCTACATTCAGTGTGTGTGTGTGTGTGTGTGTAATTTATATACAAGTTTATGGTGTAATGATTATCATCAAAGAAAATAGAATTGGTGAGCAGAGTTCAAATTCTAGAAAAAGCAGTTTGCATCTCACTTTAAACTAACCCTGCCTGAGAAAGGCATGAATCTATCTCTTCACCTTCATTATAAATAGATAATGGTAGAGATTATCTCTGGTAAAATAACCAGTCAAAAAGGAAAACTCACAATTCAAACCCTTTAGCAGCACATGAAAAACAGGGTGAGACTAATTACTAATCCCAATGTATAAGAGGCCTTGAGAAAAATCTGAGTCCTGCTGTAGAGAAAAATGTCAATGAGATTATTTTTGCTTTACTTGATTTCATCTGCGTTTTCTTTTGGTTTTGTATTTGAATTGTACCATAATTTCTATTAACTTTATAGATCAACCATTTTGAAATGAAGATATGAAGATTACAAAATTGTCTTCCATTTGACTTTTTGGGTTTATTAAGAAATGAAAGGCAACAATTGTAAGAGAAATGTCACTTCTTGTTGACATAAACTGCTTTTGTAATGTAATATCCTTTTCATAAGAATGTGTCTGCATCTATCTCAGATTCCTCAAGTTTTATTTACTATTTCAGCATTGTTCACTTGGATTTGGAATTTCTATTTCTAATCTAAAAAATATTATTATTATTATTATTATTATTATTATTATTATTATTATTATTATTATACACAGATTTCTTCAAATGAGTGTCCTCATCTTTTCAAAGTCATGATGTGGATATTGTACCTTCTTTCCTGTTTTGAGAATGAGATTGTAGGGTAAAGTAACAAGTAAAAAAAACATAATGACTAACTACAATGCTGACAGGAGTTTGAATAAGTCTTTCTGTGATAGAGGATTTTATGAATTCTGTAGCCTTACATATCTTTGTGTGTGGTGTGTGTGTGTATATATATATATATATATATATGTGTGTGTGTGTGGACCTGTGTAATATGTGCATTCATGGATGTGTATGTATTTTCACATACATATAAATATAGAGATGTGTGTGTATATGTCTGACTATAAATTATATATATATATATATATAGATGTATGTGCATATATAAATGTGTGTCAGTGGGTTGATGTTTCTATGTATTTGTGTATATGTATGTCTATATATATTTATGTGTATGTATAGTTGTGTGTGTGTGTGTGTATATATAATGTGTGCACCTAAATGTTTTTGTATATGTGTATGTAATATATACATACACCCTACCAGTCAAAAGTATTTTGCAACCCTCAAAAAATTCTTTTCTCATGCTAAAATTTTATTTCTATGAAAAAAGTTATCATCACAATGTTTTTATTTATTATACTTAATGTCTTCCTCAGGAATTTCCAACCCAGTCAGGTGGGGCTATATAATACACTGACTGCATTTCTGCAAAGGGGTAAGCCCCCACTTTCAAACAAGTGTCCTTGTATAACATTAAACAATCTGATGGTAAGGCTCCAGTAATGCTGGAGGTTTGGAGAATGCAGACTACTCCTTCATTGCCATCACTCTCAGATCCACTTAGGTATGGAGTGGTAGCTCCTGAAAAGGTCCTATCTATTGGGGAAATAGAACTGT
>CAUZXS010003809.1:0-2500 GCA_963585895.1 Sepioteuthis lessoniana | reverse complement strand
AGTCCTCTTACTGATCTGCTTAAGAAAAAAGATATGTGTGCAACAGAAACTCTGATGAGACCTTCAAACAAGAAAAGAGCATCCTTATAGGCAACCCAGATCTCTCATCGCCAATTTTAAAGAACAATTGAAATCGATAGTGCATGCTAGCGACATAGAAATTAGTGCAGAACTATATATTATATGTAAGAAAGTAAAGTTGGCGACTCTACCGGGGTATATGTAATAATACGATATATATATATATATATATATATATATATATATATATACATATTTCATTAAGAAAAAACAACAGACCGGTCACATTAGGATTATAAATTCATTTCCATCCTGTTATGCGTTTTTGAAAAATATATATATATATGTATATACATGTATGTATTGTGACGGTGCCATTAAAATATTTTATCCCATTATGGGCGTTTATTTTTCACTCATGTGAAGACTTGGCAGTCTGGCACTTGATCCCTCAAAGAATAAGTTTCCAGTTAAGATTCCCTTTTTGGGCATAAGAGGAACTGGCAGATTATGTGGGGTTAATTTAGGGCTAGACTGACTGCCGTTGGCAAGGGGTTTCCAAATTTCACATTACACACACACACCCATCAGGCCACTACCTCTTCCTACCCCAAGGATAATGGAAGATATGAGCCTCTAGGTTTAGATATAATAATATTATTTATCGTAGTCGACAATTCCAATTTCCCGTGTAATATTTTTAAAGGCGAATAGGACATTTAGAAGAATAAAATTGAGGTAAATGAAGCTTAAAAGAAACATACAAAAGACAACTTGATAGGAAGACAACACAATGAATAAATTTCGACACAAGGAGAGATATAAAATATAACAAGGTTTTTAATACATGCGGACACACATGTTTAACATGATTTTCGGCTATATTATCAGCGGATAATATCAAAATACAAGTGTCTGTCTTCCTTATTCTTTTCTTTCTTCCTTCTTTAAATTGAGAGAGAGAGTATGTAATTGCAATACTTAGGAAGGGTGAGAGGGAGAAAACGGCTTTAAGGTTTACTAGCTTTTCGACAACGGGTTTCTTCTGAGAGTATTTTCTTTAATGGGCTAGCGGGATTCTATGGAGCTCGGCTTGAAGGTGTCTGCTATCTCTTGTCCAAGAGCTCTATTTAGCTTCTTCACCCGATGTCTTGGCCACAGTGTCAATACATCTTGTCACAACCAACTGCTGTCCTAAAAACTAAATTCTTTTTTCCTATTTCCACTGACAAAAAGGGTGCTACTTCTGTTGTTAGGGTTCTGGCCAATCATTCGGCCTCTTTCTTCTTCCTTCACCCTGTCAGGCAATTCATTCGCACTACGATCTCTATCCAGTATATCCCCTTCTTTATCCATCTGGTCACAGAATGCAAACATCTGTTGTCTTTCATACTGACCTGGATGTGTATCTTTGGCAGAGAGGAATTAACCTACATTCCTTATCTTCTTTTAACAGTCAGTCTTTGGCGGCCTGTTAATTCAAACACGGAGGGATAGGGGAAATTTCTTATTTCTCTCCTCTCAGTGGTAGATCACGTGACATCCTAACCCTTCAAGAGAAGAAAGGGATAAAAGAAACAACATGAAAAAAGGGTAATTCATTTCACTGTCCCCTTTCCTTTTCTTCTTTTTTTTTTTTACTTTTCTTTTATTCCCCTTTCTTCTTCACACTTTGACACCTTCTCTCCTTTTCTTTTTTTTTCGTCCTTCTTAATTTTCTCCATTGAGGAAGACAATTTCTTTTCTCTCTCTTTCTCTCTCTCTCTCTCTCTCTTTTTTTTTTTTTTTTTCTTTAATTTTGTCTTCTGTTCCTTCTTTTTCCTCCTTGCATTTTGAACCTCTAATATTTCAACCTTGAGGAAGTAAATTCCTTTTCCTTTCTCTCTTTTCCCCTCTTTCTTATGTGTTGACGAACTTCTCTCTCATCCCTCTTATTTTTCCACATTGGGGAAGAGAATTCCTTTTTCCTTGGTCTCTCTCTTCCTTTCTTTCCCTCAAAACTGTGAAAGACCATTCGGCTACTACATTTTCGTGCAACATCAGAGAATAGGCCTGGGCACTTTTTCCACTTTTTCATTAACTTCTCTAAGTCCTTTCGCTCTGAAACCGATAAATGGCATAACTTTTCCTCAAACTTATTCGGCATTTCCGAGTTCTTATGTTTGCGAGGCGGGCCTTTTCGACGGACATATTTTTTTAATTTGTTAGCATGACACATTTGCGTCTTCTTCCTTCCCTCGTGGGTATTGATTCTATATGTCCTCTTGTCGATTCTCTGTGATACTACATAGGCAACTATATATATTCCACCACAGTGTGGCTTTCTATTTGGGGATAGTAGTAGGACTTCTTCGCCCTTTCCAAATTCTTTCTTTTTTAGCCATTTGTGAGGGTTCTCTTATCTTTCTCTTATCCTCTCGATAAGTGTTAGGGAATTTATTCCTATTATTCTTTGGAGTTTCATCCTTTCTCTGATGAC
>CAUZXS010003808.1:5000-67500 GCA_963585895.1 Sepioteuthis lessoniana | reverse complement strand
TCTAGACTGCTGACCTTGTGACAGACAAGGCGAACTAAATTAAACAACAGAACACATGGGATCAAATTAAAACCATAATGTCAATTCAATAAACCGAAATTTTAAAAATTGAACAATTTTGCCAATTGTTTTTTCTTTTCCGATTAAATACGTAAAATTACTATTTAAAAAAAAACTGGGGCTGAAATTAAATGATGAAATAATTTTTTTTTAATTTATATTCTATTTTTGTATTTTTTAATACAATAAAATTAAACTATAATTTTTTTTTTCAGGAGATATATTTTAGAAATACTTTTTTTTAATAATTAAATTTTTTTCATGTTTAAATTAAATCATATTTTCAAAAGCAAGTAATCTTTTTAAAATAATTTAAATACAATTTAATATCAATAAAAAAATATTCAATTTGTTGTCACTTTTTTTATTGTTTTTTGTTTATGTAAAATACATTTAAATATTTCAAAAAACAGAAGAATTTTTAAATTTACCTAAAAAGTTCAAACTCCTTAAAAAATATTTCACTGAATAAGAAAGGACATTTAATATTTGTCTTAGTCATTAATCTAATTTAATTTTTTTTTAAATTTGTCTCAAGTTTTTCACATTTTTTTACCATGCCTCATAAAAAGAAAATGAATATGACTCAAAATTTCGACATTATTCTTTCTTTCTTTCTTTTTTTAACATTTTAAAAACAAATAATTCTGAATTAGCATGAAAAATTAATAAATCAAATATTAATTTTAATAACTTTATTCTCAATAAGGTTTACGATAAGGTAATTTTTAAATTAACTTAATCATTTTTTTTTGAGAGTATGTAAAAAAAATCTTTAGTTTCAAAAGAATTTTAATATTTCGTTTTAAAAGCGCCAAAAAGAAAAACTGCTGTTAAAGTCTTTTTTTTTAATGAATAGAAGTATGAGATATTTAAGTAACAGAATAATTTCTTAAATAAAAAGGATACGATTTTTTTTTTATTTGATGATTTAAATTTGGATTATTGATATGTAAAGTTGGATCAGAATTTATTAGGTTTAATTTAAAATAAATAAAAAAAATTAAATTAAAAAAGCGATTTAAAAAATTAAATATTGTTTTAGAAATGGTTCTAACATCAAATTTTTAAAGAAATTTCCATGATTTCACATAGGAATATAATTTTCTGACACACAAACATCTATATAGGTCATATTTTGAATATTTTGTTGGCAATAACTTTTTTTTTTTTTTTTACTTTTTAATTCTTTTAAAATTCATTATTTAAAGTTGTTTTCATTATTAAAAACTCAATATTTATTTTTTTAATTATTAAAAATTCAGAACTTAATTTTTTAATAATTCAAAAGTCAATATTTATTTTTCAAACTTGCCCATTAACTTTATTTTTAAAATTTAATCTATAAGATATCTTTAAAAATAACGATTAAATAATAAAGTTTAATAATCTAAAAAAAAAATTAAAAAATACTAAAATTAATTAATTTAATCAATCCATGAATAAAAAAAATGACTGCGATGAGGTTAATTTTCTTTTTAATTTCTGAATAAATAAAACCATGATCATTAAATTTACAGGTTAAAAATTATGTAATGCAATATAATTCAATTAAAAATGTACCCCAAAATACAAATCAAGAATTAAATATTCAACAATTAAATATATTTAAACAGGCACAAATCTTAAAAGTTTGTCGATAAATTAAAGTTTATTTCAAAATTTAAAAAGAAAATAAAAACAAAAATACAACAATAAGTAGAAAAAAATGAAGCCAAAAAATTTTAAATAAATAATTAAAATCACAAAAGTATTTTTCAATTAATCCATGAATAAAAAGATTTATTTTTCTTTAAATTAAAAATACTAAGAATTTTTTTTTAATCCGTCATTTATAATTTTTTTTAAAACAAGTAAATTATATATTTATATATGCAAATTTTTTTAATTTTATCAATCAATTTATTTTTTATATATATATATTTTAAATTCAATAATAAATAAACCAATTTTGAAACGAAAAGGTGTTAAGATAATTTTTTATCAATTTAATATATATATTATTTTTTTTTTAATTCATTTATTTCTTCTTTCTATCCACACACACACACACACACATTTCATATATATATATATATATATATATATATATATATATATATATATGGATAGAAAGAAGAGAGAAACGAAAAGAAGAAAAAAATCTTTTCTATCAAGAAAACTGAACAGGATGCATTAAAGATGAAAAATTTTTTTAAAAGAACTTAAAAAAGAAACTTTTCAAAATCTCCTAATGCAAAAATACAAAGATGAATATATAAATAAAATTAAAATCTCAAAAAAAGAAAAATAAAAGAAAATTAAATAAAACAGAATAAAATAAAATAAATTCAAATTAAAAAAAAAGGAAAAAGAACTGCACATGGCTGATAGGAATCCCGCCATATACATTAAAGTTGTAAATAAATATTCCCAAATATAAATGAAATAAAATATGTAAGCATCTTGTGAAAGAAAGAGAGAAAAGCAAAGAAAAAGATACTTAACTCATATATATATATATATATATATATATATATATATATATATATATATATATATATATATTTATTTATATATTAAATGCTACTACTTATAATCCGAGAAAGAGCTGTACTGGTGATGGTACTACTACTAGTTTTAAAACGACGATGAAGACCAAGAAGAAAGAATGGAATTAAAAAGACTAAATTAGCTATTTTCTTCAATAAAACAAAGGTAGATGCAGATTGTACTTACATTAGACAACATCGAGAAGTAATCCAAATCTTTGATAGGGTTTTAAAATCCTTTTGGTTTGAGTAAAAAAAAAATAAACTCCGCGATCTTAGTGTGTGCTTCTTAACAAGAGAGATAACCTAAGCGGAATGTTGTGACCCAAATAACACGCACTTGATGGTGGATGATATGAAAAAAGCGAAACTGAAACGAAAAACGAAACAGGAAGATGAAACGAAACTTGATTTTTTTGGAATTACTTTTATATCATTATTATATTAACGTTTCATTCATTCATTCTTTTTTTAAAAAAAGAAAAAACAACAAATGTTTCAGATATAAACAGATTTTAATTGTTTAAAATGAGTATATTTAAGTAAAAGTATCAATAAATAAATGAGGGGAAATAGAGAAGAAATCGAGGATTAATAAAATTATAATTTTTTTGTTAACATAAAAAATTACTTATATATTATTTTAAATAATAATGATGCATAATTTATCATTGCAAAGAAAAATAAATAATTAGTTTGAACAATGAATAAAATTTATTTTTTCTTGTATAATTTTTTTTTATTATTATTATTATCTCGCTGTTGCAGTTAATATATTATTATGATCATTATTATTAGCTCACTATTGTAGTTGTTGTTGTTGTTATTATTATTATTATTATTATTATTATTGTTGTTGTTGTTGTTGTTGTTGCTGCTGTTGCTGTTGTTGTTGTTAGTATTATTATCTCTCTGTTGTAGTTGATATTATTATTATTACTATTATTATTATTATTATTATTATTATTATCTCTATCTATCTAGTTATCTATTATTATTATTATTATTATTATTATTATTATTATTATCGTCATTGGTAGTAGTAGTAGTAAATCAGTTGTAGTAGCTACTATTACTAGTATCTTGCAGTTATTATTATTATTATTATTGACTGGAGATTGCGGGACTACAAGTCTCGTGTCCCCAGCACCTTTCTCAGTATTCTGCCATACTACTACAACTATTACTGTTTCTTCTTCTTCTTCTTCTTCTTCTTCTTATTCTTATTCTTCTTCTTCTTCTTCTTCTTGCATTATCAGACGTCTGGGTTGTTATTGTTGTAAGCTGAGTGCCAGCAAGTCTCTTTCTGTTTTCACCCTCATACTACTAACTCCACTCACTATCCTGACAGAGTAGACGTACGACTGCTGCTGTTGCTGCTGCTTTCCTTTAGTGCATTTTCATGTTTGTGCACCAGATGTCTGGCGGTTATTGTCAGAGATTGAGTGACCTCTCCTCAAATCTTAACCACCTCCTCCCTACCTAACAGTCTTCTTATAAACAACGCCATGGTCAGTCGTAGGACATTCGCTCAATTTTATAAACAGATTTCTAATTCACCCAGTCTAAGTTCAAATGTTTTTGGCACGTTATTAAGTGTTGCCATGAATTAAGACCATAACTACCATCCTTGTTTTCTGCATTTTTCTTGGTCCTCAAGCAAAGTCCTAGTATTTCCGTGATCGAATAGAAAAATAAAGTAAAATAAGACTTTTTTTGTTTGTTTCAGATAGAAAAAAAATTAAGAATAAAATAAGTAAAAGTAATTACTTAAAATTTTTGGTAACTATTCAGATTTAATATTAATCAATTGTGGGCACCTCGCATAAGGTAATGGGTTGCGAGTTAGGCTGGCAGATTATTGTTAGGGAGTTCAAGTCTTACTGAGTACTCCCTTCTTCGGGACATGTGCTATAACAAAGCAAAGCTTAATAAATAACTAAAATAATCGTTTGTTTGCACAGCTATATGGTTTCAAGTATTCTTATCAAATACTAATAATTTGCAAGCAATTATACGGTTTCAACTATTCTTATTTAATAATAATTTGTTTTCTCGCAGTTATATGGTTTCAAGTATTCTTATCTAATACCAATAATTTATACACAATTCTATGGTTTCAAGTACTTATTCCTGTTCAATGATAATCCTTTGTTTGCATACACTTATATGTGAAAATTTCCTTAAAAAAACACCACAAGGTCTTGATATTGGAACTCGTGAAGACTCGAAATATACCTCCAGACTTTGAGGCGCTGGATTCTCGCAAACTTTCCCTCGTGATTGACTCCCACTGTTAATGGGAAAACAGCCAGTGGACGGTTCGGCTTCAAAGTGAAAGGACCTGAAAGAGTCAACTCCCTCAGACAGTAATGAAAAAATAAGTCGTCACTCGCTTCCAAGAGCAAACCTTGAAAATGAACTAATTCAACTCCAAGACAAATTATATCAACGAAACACCCTTCAACAATAAAGAATTTTGTAGCACAGTAACTTTATTGTCATTAAGAAAACCACGAATGAATTAATCTCCAACTGAAGAAATCTACGACATCCCTCTGAAATTTTCCAACTTGTTAACCGGACTCTGAGTTAAGTCTCCGCAAATCACACCAAAGTTTGCAAAAACTATCCCTTTATCTGTCTTTCCTCTTTTCTTGTTTTTTTTTTTTTTTTTTTCATATTAAATTTGGTGTAGAATTTATTTGTCTTGTCTTCTCTTTTCATTCAGTGCCCGAACTTGAAAATTGCGGTAATTTACCCCACAAGCGAGAATTAATCCTTTTACAGTTTTAATCTTCATATATATGGTTTCAAGAATTCATATCTAGTTCTAATTGTTCATACAAAATTATATGATCTAAACTAAAATCATTATTATCTGATAGGAATACCAACTTGAAACCCTTTAATTGCTTGCAAATTATTGATGCTGAATATGAATACTTGAAACCATATAACTATGGACATTAATTATCATTATTATTATATTATTTCATGAGAGTTTTTTACACCAACGTTTGCTTGATTTTTTTTTTTTTTTTCTGGAGTTTGAATAACAGCAAGTCTCCTCAAGTCTGCAGGACTCTCCTCAGTATTGTGGCCGATCTTAACAATATTGTAGTTTGGATGGTCTTCATTCGCCCTCCGATTTCCAACTCTTCCAGCCCCCTATCATAACCTTTGGGAACCGTTCCAAACGCACCAATTACAATTACTATCACCATCACCTTCAGGTTCCTTAGCTTTTTTTTAGTTCTCTGGCAAGGTGTAAGTACTTATCTTTCTTTTCGCTTCCTTTTATTTTCACTCTGTAGTCCGCTGTCAGGTTCTCTTTCTTATTTTTCTTTTTTTCTTTTTTTTTTTTTTTTTGTATCTTAAAATCACATAGACTTTCTAGAACGGATTCTGGATTGTGCATATACTATTTGTTCGTATGGTCAAATTTAAACTTCTTGCATAATTCCCAGTCTATCACCTTTCCCACCCAGTAGTGTCTAGTCTTATACCCTTTTTGCGCTCATTATCATTATTGAAGGGAAATAATTATTTGAAACAATATAGTTGCTCCGAGAGTATGATTATTAGACAGGAATGCTTGAAACCGTTTAACTGCGCAAACAAATGATTATTATCAAATAAGAACAGTTACTTTAACCCATATAATTGGGTAGAGATTATTTGAATTAGATAGGAATACTTGAAACCATACAACTATGCACAAATTATTTGTAATTGATAGGAATACTTGATTACTGACAAAAAAGTGAAATTGAAAAAATGCGTTGGAATGTTGAAAATACTGGTTTGGTTTCTTTGTTCAATGGCATATCAACCTTTATGGGTTATTCAATACCCAAGCTACAGAAGTAGTACTAATTAACCTATGAATTGGTAGGTTCATATCTTTCCCAAGATTTGAAAGGGAACATATTAGCACGATTGGAGTTCGAACTCGCTTACCACGATTTCGCAGTCCAGCACATTAGCCACGTGACATGCTGACACCAGCTCCGTCGAAAATATACTTATGATTAATTACAGTCAAACATTCACAAATGAAACAAATTATGTCATGGAATAATCCTTTAAGGACTTAATATGTGAGTAAAGAAAAAAATGCCTAAAAACACTGAGGTATCTGGTTTGGGTGATCAAAGTTTTTAAGCCATTTGTGGATTATACATCATCATCATGATACATCTGAGACGTTATTTTCAATCATACATCCTAGATGCATCAAGGTAGGTCGTCAGTGTCTTCATCGCCGATTTCGGGTTTTTTTGCATCATATCGGCTCCGACAGAAATCCAGGCATGACTGTAAGAGCCAAGCCGCCTCCTTGATCGCGACGTGCTACGCTCGTGCCTCTACCGAAGCAAAAAAGATAATATGGCCAGACTTCGGCCGTTCTTAAAGACATCTGTCCATCGTCTTCTTTATTTCTTCGATGGCTCTGATCTCTTAAGCCAAATCCACTTTGACGCCTTCAGAACTGTGTTGGTAATGTCATTCAGCGCCCTAACTCTAGCTGCCCCGACTATACCAATTTTTGCTAGGGCTCTGCCCAAAGACTGTCCAGCAAAGCCCCTACAACCAACTTATACGGGGTCATAATGTATCTTCCATGACTTTTGTTGACATTGTTCGACCAGTTCTTGGTATTTGGACCTCTTCCTCTCGTTTGCGAGAGTAATATATTCCTCCCATGACACAGTCAGTTCCATTACATAATAATGATGATACATCTGGATGTTACAACATAAATGATGATTCACTTCGTTACATCAAGAGGATGACACATCTGGTTGTTACATCATAATGATGACACATCTGCGTGTTACATCATAATTGTGATACATCTTGTTACATCATAACGATAATACGTCGGGACATTACATCATAATGATACATATAAAGGCTAAACCATAATTATGTCGGAATGTTGCATCATAAAGATGTTATACCTGCTTGAGAGATGATTATGCTATTATAATAGGCGGTGCCTGTGGTGTAATAACAAATATGGATAATACAATGAAAGAAAAATGCCCTCAGGGAGTCTGTAGCGGGAAGGGAGAATATATCACCCATCTTACTTGCTCATACGGTAACGATCTGGATATGTACCCGGCTACAACGTGTGATTGTGGCAGAAAATTCAACGGCTTGCGAGGATCACGAATCCACAAGGCGCGCTGGTGCGAAGAACGTAATTCCCCTGCCAGAGAATGTAAATCGAATGATGGGTCTATGTATCAGGTTTACCCCCACAGTACTCACGAGCATCAGCGTCCTGGAGACATTTTTTTGCAAACAAAGAATTTAGTGGCCCAAGAGTAATCAGATAGCTACCTGGACAAACTTAGACCAGGAGCTTTCTTTTTACTCACCACCCATCTTGAGGGCCCATTGATCAACAAATAAAATCTTTTAGCGGAATTATATATGACGTTTGTCTCGAGTGTTTTTGGGCAGTAACGCATAAATGAAAGAAAACGAACCGAATAGATAACGGTTGTAGAAAGGATTTCAACACGAATGTTTTACACGCGGAATCACCTTTCTCGTGTAATTACGCAAAATCAAGAAACGGTTGTCATGACATCTAACGGCCGTAAGTAAACGCTTTTTTAAATCACAAACTGCATCAAAATGAAGATGAACGAACGTCCAATGTAATGTCCGCTTTTAGTTGATCTTGTGTATACATAGATATATATTTCTTTTAAATACCCTGTCCGGTGGCAAACTCTGCTCGGTAGCGCCAGGAGTGGCAGTACCGCCTTGAGCTACCGAAACTGTATTATCACCCTGGTTGGCGGCTGATGAGGCTAGGGTATCGCACGTGCTTTCACACGTTGTATGATGAAAAAAAAAACAGGAGGTGCCCGTGGTGTAATGGTTATCGTCGCAGGAAATGGACACGGCGACATGAGTTCAAATCCTGGACGAGACTGATTGCATTTCATATAGCATTAATACCCTTGGGAAAGGTATGAATCCAATTATTCTACCTCCAGCTATGAGTAAATAGTAGGGCAGACTGATTTATTCAGCCTTGGTGAGGCAACTAGTCTAGGAGAAGGAAAACTCTGAATTCAAACCTGTTAAACCCCGCTTAAAAAATTGACCTTGTGTCATATCCTGCCCGAGCGGAGGGGTTGGTAAATAGGATTATGCTATTATAACAAGATTGTAAACTGATACCCCATTTCTTGACCATATCAAATAACCCATTAAATAAATGCCATTAAATTGATAGACTAAAATAATTCAATTAATCATATCTTTTGGCTTGAATATTAATCATTATTCATTTTAAAATAAATACTGTCTTTCTGTTGCTGCGGTGGTTTATTTTGCTTTTTCGTTATTTTTTCTCACTTGTTAAAAAAACTATTTTAGATTAAATTTGGTCCAGAGATTATCAAGTGAGACACACTAGGCTCCCGGTGTACACTGTCAGTGGCACCAAGAAAACCCTAAGTGCACCCCACAAAGCCAAGAATATCCTGGTTGTTGGTAAATATTCCCGTTGTGTGTGTGCCTATTTGGAGTTTGTCCGGGCAGGTGACATGGAAGCCAATTCACTCCAAGTATTGGGTGTTTAGCTAAAAAGCTCTAATCGCATTGCTTTATTTGGTGGCTGTGACATGAGGTCAGTTTTTAAGCAGAGTAAAACTTCTTTGAATTCAGAGTTTTCTTTCTCTTAGACTGGTTGCCGAGTCAAATTTTAGCAGAATACGCTGACTGTATCCCCAGTAGAAGAGTAGCCCCTCGACCCCACAAAAAAAGAAGTGTCTTGAGTTTTATATTAAATTGCATCTGATGGTGCGGTTCCTATTCTGGAGATCTAGAGAGTGGGGAGTACACATTCAATGTTCTTACTCAGGAGTGGTACAACCAGTTAGGGTCCCTTCTAAGGGTTAAATAGATCAGCTTAAAACTTGTTTCAATTCTATTGGAATAATTGAATTTATAGGAATGTAAGTAGTTAGAATAAAGAAAAGTTACTTGAAGCTATAATTATTTCCTAAGGATTTTTATTAGTTACTTAAACCATATAACTGTGTGCAAACAAAAAACTATCATAAATTGAAATCATTACTTGAAACCATATAATTATTAGTATTAGATAGGAATACTTGCAACCATACAACTGTGAGTAAATTATTTATTTTAGAGAGGAATACTTGATATCATATAACGCTGAGCAAATTATTTGTATTTGATAGGAATACTTGATACCATTAACTGTGTGCAAATTATTTGTATTAGATAGGAATACTTGATACTATTAACCGTGTATAAATTATTTGTATTAGATAGGAATACGTTGTACTATACAACTGTTTGCTAATTATTTGTATTAGATAGGAATACTTGATACCATTAACTGTGTGCAAATTATTTGTATTAGATAGGAATACTTGATAACGTATAACTGTGTGGAAAACTTTTACGAAATAACTAAATAAAAAGTAAAAGTATGAATGAGTGACACGATAATGAGCATTTATGTGTGTGTGTGTGTGGATCTCTCTGTGTTGTGGGTGGCCGGCGGAATTATCTCCGGCATCTTTGAAGCGGTATAAAATAGCTCTAGACAGGTTAACATGTCGTTAAAATTCACCAATCAATCAATCAATTCACCAATCAATCGATCAATTAATTCATCAATCAATCAAATTTGTTTTAGCATAAACTTTACAATAAAAAATACCCTGATGAAAATGAGATTGGTTTCGAATTGATTTAGCTACAAGGAGCCAACTTATGGGTAATTTTTGGGTATCCTAACGAGGAAAATTTTCAGATCTTACGCACCCCACTACAATTATCTCCCTTTTCATCCTCTCTTTCGAAACCAAATTAAAACCAAAACAAATAAGTAGTACATTAATGTTGAATGCAAAATTAATGGCAATTCAGAAAGAATTTGATAATGGTCTTTTATTTATTTATTCATTTATTTACTTGTTTATATTTATATAAATATGTAATTTACATATTTATAATATATTCATTTATATTCATATATATATATATATATATATATATATATATATATATATATATAAAGATGGTTGTTGTAGGTCCAAAGAAAGAATAAGGATATATTTTAAAATAAGAAGGTCCACGAAGAGATTCGTATTTTTTTAATTTATTTATTTTGTTCTTACATACGTATTATATATATGTATGTTTCCAGCTTGTTGCTTTCGTCAGAGAACATATGTGGCACAAGGCCTTTTTAATGGGGTACTTAATGAGACTTGAACTCACTCTTGTTTCCAGTATAAATGACCTTTGGTTGGTCAGGCTGGTTTATATAGGGGTCGTTGTTTCTCTTTCCTGGTCTGCTTTAACCGTCTTTGATATTTGATATGTTTGTAGTTGTGTGTGTGTGTGTGTGTGTGTGTGTGTGTGTGTGTGTGTGTGTGTGTGTGTGTTGGCGTTGGAGTGGTTTTGGGTTTCACTCACACCTTTTTTTTTGTGTGTGTAAGTGTGTATCTTGGAGAGTTTTGTGGTTTTAAATTTACTGGTAGTTCTTTCTCCTTTTATGGTATATATATACATATGTGTGTGTGCGTGTGTGTGTGTGTGTGTGTGTTTAGCTTTTTTCTTTCGTCTGAGAACACGTTTGGCATAAGGTCTAGTTAATGGGTATTAAATGAGATTTTAATTTACTAGTGTTTATAGTTTGAATGGTTTTTAATTACTTATATATATATATATATATGCGTGAGTGTGTGTGTGTGTGTGTGTGTGTGTGTGTGTGTGTGTGTGTGTGTGTGTGTGTGTGTTTATTTTCGTTTGTGTGTGTGTGAGATATATTCATATCTTATTTATTTATTTGTTTACTATCTGTATCCGGCCACGCGTTGCTGTGGCTCAGTTTGTTTAAATGGGGGGGGGGTGGAGAAAATGCATCTTTCTAATATGTTTAATTTTCCAATACTTGTGGATACACAATATTCTTGGTAGTTCCAGTTTCCGTGTAGATAAAGAGATTGTCTGGATTGCCAACTCTGGAACAGGCAACATATGATTGTCCAAGTTAACCAAAAAAGAAATAAAAGTGATAAAGGCAGAAAAAAAAAAATTCACGTGTAAAATTCTTGGAAAACGAAAGTAATGTTTACTTTCATAATTTGCGTTCGGCTTTTCTCGGGGAAAAAACGACTTATTAAAAATATTTTTTTAAATTATGGTCATATTTTTGGATATTAAGTATATAAAAACACGCCTGTATTCGAATAAAATACTCTCTGAAAATTTTAAACCAATTAGTGGTATAAAACTGGAGATTATCGGTTAGTAACAAACATCTACATTTTTATTTATATAGATTTATGTTTATAAATAAACAAGACGAAACTTTATTCCGGCATTGATTTTACTTAGGTTCAAAGTAAAAATCCACAAATGAAATAACAAATCAAAGTTAGGTTATTTGGTTTTATGGCACATCAACCTTTGATGGTTATTTAATGCCAACTCCTATATGTGTGTGTGTGTGTGTGTGTGTGTGTGTGTGTGTGTGTGTGTGTGTGTGTGTGTGTGTGTGTGTGTGCATAGGATTTTGTGTGGATAGTTTGTTGGTAAGTTTATTTTGAAACGAGTTTGAGTTCATTTGTTTGCATACAGTTAAATGGTTTCAAGTATTGCTATTCAACACTAATAATTTCATTACTCATTTGTTTACACACAGATAAATGATCAAACAGTTCTATTTCAAACAATTCAATTTAGCATATTTGACCCCTACATAGGACCCTCTCAGATGCGACTACTCGGGGATCAGAGTGAACCTGGGAGTAATGGCAATGAATTTTTACTCCACATTGCCCAAAGGTTCAGAACTGGAGCCTCACCATCAGATGGTTTGCACCATATCCAGCACACACGTTGGGTGAGTGGGGGTTACCCTTTGCAGAGATGCAGTTAGTGTACTCCACTGCCCACCAACTGGGCTCTATGCTTTTTTTTTAAAAGATTAATCAATCAATATGCAAATTATTAGTATTAAGAATAATTATATGAAGTTTACTAGGAATTATTATTATCATATTCCTTCTTACGAGTTTTTCACACCCGCGTTAGCGCTGATGGTTTTTCACTGGAATCTGACTGATAGCAAGTCTCCTCAAGTCTCCAAGACTCTTCTCAGTATTCTGGCCGATCATAATAATGCTTTAGTTTTGGTGGTTTTGGCTCGTCCTCTGATTTCTAATTCTTCCAGCCTCCTTTCCAAGCGCATAAATTACAATTGATATCAACATCACCTTCATGTTCCATATTTTTCAGTTCTCTAGCAAGGTTTAAGTACTTTTATCTCTTTTCGTTTTATTTGATTTTTACTATGTGGCAAAGTCCACTATTCGACGGGTTCTGTTTTTTTTCCCTAATTTGCTGTAGGTCGGGTCTTCTGGCTGGGATTAGGTGATCTATTTGTCTCTCAAAATCTCAGAGAATTTTGTGCTTCTCAATCACGAGGACGGATTCTTGTTTTTGTATATACCATTTGTTTCCATGATCAAATTTAAATTTCTTGCACGATTCCCAGAAGATCACCTTTCCCACCCGTTCGAGTCTAGTCTTGTACTTTTTTGCACTAGTTTGTATTATTATTATAAGTAGTAGTAGACACACGAGATGCTTCAAGCAGGGATTGAAACCCGGCTGACTTTATGTCAGTCGGATATCTTTACCCAGATTTTTCATTATTCTCAGCATAAGCGAAGGTATTTTTACGTATATAGTTTTACATATCTGCTATCGGCTACCGGAGTGTTCAATTCATGAGAAGAGCTTGCATTTACGCATGTGTGGTAGCCGGCAATTCCCCACTCGAGTGCTCAACCCACTGGGTGTTGGGGAGCATATATATTGTCATCCACATATATATATACATATATATATGATTTATAAGCGAATAGTTTGCAGGTAACTATTTCTGGATGAGTTGTTAAAGCGCATTTGTTTGCACACAGTTAAATGGTTTCAACATTGATAATACTATTTAGCAAGTATTCCTATTTAATACAAATAATTTGCACGAAACTGTATGGTTAAATAACTCCTCAGTAAATGATTGGGCCCTTCTCTTTGACCCATATATGGTACCCCGACAAGTATTAACAAACTGGTTCAAAGTGGATCTGGGAGTAATGACAATAGATGCGTACTCCTCATTCTTCAAAGCTCCACCATCAGATGCTGTTTAATATCATAACCAGAATACTCGTTTGGGAAGGGTGTCTTACTCCTCCGCAGAGGGGCAGTCGGCGTATTCTACAGAGCCATACAGAGAAGCCTGGAAATAGTTTTATTCTGTCCATTCACGTCTGGTAAGATAAGAATTATTCGCTTGGTTCCAGGGAGCTTTCCCTCAGTACATGTCCCCTCGCCTAAAAAGAGTGAGTGTTCGGTTTATTACCCAGAGCCTGAGGCACCCCGAGGAAGAATACCGGTACATGTTTTGCAACCGCATATATATATATATATATATATATATATATATATATATATATATATATATATAGTCATCCACAGACAGTTCTGTTTCGTTCTATCAGAACTCATCAGTGTGGCTAGACATTAGTTTCCCGTAGCTGGGATCAAACGTCAAGCCAAGCTTCTAACCATTCAGCCACGAGAAGTCATTAGCTGCGAAGTAAATTTTAAACGGTTATGAATCACAATTTCTATTGTTTACATACATCCGTTCAATGGCTACCGAGACCTCAATTCATTTACGAAGAGGCTTGCAATAAACACTAATGGCAACACGATTACTTCTTCGCCAGAGAACTCAACCGTACGGGGGTAGGGGAGTATATATCTCTATAGTCATCCACAGACAGATCAGTTTCGTTCTATCAGAACTCATCAGTGTGGCTAGATATTAGCTTCCCGTAGCTGGGAACGAAACCCGGCAGACTCAAACGTCAAGTCAAGCTTCTAACCATTCAGCCACGAGAAGCTATTAGCTGCGAAGTAGATTTTAAACGGTTATGAATCACAATTACTATTGTTTACATACATCCGTTCCATATATATATGTGTGTGTGTGTGTGTGTGTGTAAAAAATCTACCTAGGTTTCACCTAAACGGATCAAAGTCAGAATCGTCCTGATGATGTTTTGGTGAAACCTAAGTAGATTTTTTCCGACACTGTCGGCATTCATATTTCGCTCTAGTTAGTGTATTGAGCACTCTAACTTTTAGCTTAAGAAATTCTGTCGGTGTTTTTCTTTTGACTTGGCATTGCGGTATTGGTTGATTATTTTTAAGTGGTATCAATCTTTTTTTTTTTTTTTTTTGCCTTTTCTTTTTTTTTTGCAGAATTTTTTCCCGGATATAAGTTTGTGTAATATTTTTTATTTGCTTATTGTCACATCAGGGTTTTTTTTCACAACCCAGATGATACAATTTGTAAATAAAAAATATACAAATTGATATCCGGGAAAAAATCCAACATTTTCAAGTAGCACGTGTGTTTTTAGTCTTTTCTTTTTTTACTGAATTTTTTCCCCAGATATCAGTTTATAGAATACACATTTTTTTAGCCTTAGAATAATCAACAAAAACATACACAAGAACATTCTAGAAATTTTGGATCAAAACCGCATTAGCATTGAAGTTACATTTTTATATTTTTCAACCAATCACCTAAAAACAGAGAATAAGAATATTCTAGAAAAACAGAATCAGAAGCTAATTAACAGAAAATTTTTTAGGCTCTAAAACAAATAAGTTAAAATACGAATCTGATTGGTCAAGAAATGTCTACGCGCTTAAATTTTAGGACCTGCAATAAAACTATTTTTCGATCCACTACTAAAGTATAAATAACGAAGAATTTAATCAACCAGCTCAGTTTTCGGTCATTCAATTCATTTCTTACACGGCCCAAAAGTCATTCCGTCTACTACCCAAAAAGACTTTTCATTAGAGGTCATGAACCAAGCCGCACAGAGCCGCGATATAGACTCAAAGGGAAAGGCTAGCAACTTTCTTTCATCAATGCGACACGTTGTCGCCAAAATCTTTTTAAAAATACAGTGCAGACATAATGAAAGCAAAGACCCATAGTTACGGTCTATCATTCATATACACACACACATACCCACATATGTAAGTAAAGACAATTATTTTTATCCAACTTACTTCGGCCAACCATGGAACCATTTATTTGATAGACTTTATTAACATGTAAACACACACACACACACACACACGTGTGAACAACCCAATTTTCATTTGACTGGCCATAACTGTATTTCTACAAAAGCAGCTTGCACATTATGTTTCTCATTTATTTTTATTCCTATTTTGTTATGTTTTTGTGGTGGAACTAAACGTGAATGTAATACCCGTAAAATACGGATAAGAACTCACTCTCACCCGCGACATGCACCCACTACAAGTTTATATAATTTGCAAATTGTACAATCTGTTTTTTTTTCACACCAACAGCATAATATATATATATATACCGGACATTGGCATAATGGTTAGAATTTCGCCAATGGCCTGCGAGACCTGGTTTCAATCCCTGGCCGAGTTATACTAAAGACTTAAAAAATTGTACTTGATGCTACCTAGCTTAACACTCAGCACTATAAGGTACGGATCAAGGGTAAAGTGGAGCAATCCAAGGAAAGGAGTAGCGCCTTTCCCTACACCTTGGTGTAGTAGCTATCGAAAAGGGAGCCTTGTGGTTACCCTCGACTATGGTCGCCAACTTTACTTACTTATTTACTTATATATATATATATATATATATATACTACCGAACAAAAGTTCGGAACCAGACGGATTTTCTCCTCTAAACATAATAAAATGAATCAAGTTTCATGTCTTCAAAGAGATGAATTCATGTTTCAATATTTGTATGCAATTATGCTATCATTAAAATCCACATAAATAATTATAATTTTAATTAAAGCAAATTTATATTTTCTTTTCATCAAAGAATCCACCACGAGCATTTATTACTGACGAGTAAATTCTTGGCATCCTTCTAACAAACTTGTAAAAGTATTTTGGTGAAAATGATTCCTAAGCAATGTTTAAACAATTCTTGCTTATTCTTTGGCAGTTCACGACGAACTTTGTGATCAATTTCATCTCAGACTTGTTCAGTTGGTGAAAGATCTGGAGACTGAAAGAGCCAAGTTATGATTTGCGAAATTCCCACAACTTCCTTTGATTTTAGATAATTTGTAAACAGTTTTGAGCTGTTTCGGATCATTATTTGGTTGCAAAACAAAATTTTCTCCGATAATGTGGCAGTCAGAAATAATTGCATCCCTCAGTAATATTCAATGATCCCTTTCATTTGGCATAACGCCTTTAATTTGAACAAAGTCTCCAGCAATCTCACCTCCAAAATATCCCCAAACCATTATAGCACCACCACCATGCTTAACAGTTGGCATGATGCAATTTTCACTCATTTGTAATAATTTGTCTGAAAAACATTTTTCGTTTATTTCCAAAAAGCTCAAATTTGGACTCATTCGTTCATTCTAAAACTCAATCCTTCTGCTTTTGTTAAAGTCCTTTCAAGGTTTTTTTCTTTTTCTTTTTTTTTTTGAGGTTTCTTAACCAGCACACATTCTTTAAGCACAACAGAAAGAAATCTTCTATTAACAGTCATAACAGATATTGGATGTTGACGCGTTGAATTAAATACAGCAGTTACTTTGGGAACCGTTTTTTTTTTTGTTTTTGTTTTTTTCTGTTCCTTTTACTAGACACGTTCAAGTGTCTACCCTTCGCCAATAGATGTTATTCTAAGCTTCCCAGATCTTTTTCTGTCAATATTTGCACTGGTTTCTGCATGTCGCAGCAGGCAATAATGCACCCCATTTTAGATATCTCTATACTATTCTAACAATTTGACGCTCGAAATAGTTTTCTGTAGTAAAAATTTCCACTTGGGTTTTTTTTAAATACTAATCTGTTTGGTTCTTGGCGTTTTAACGGGTTATGAAACATAATTTCAATAACATTTATCTAAATTGAAATGAACCTTGAGATTTAATTGAACCTTTAGATTGAATTGAACCTTTAGATTGAATTGAACCTTAAGATTGAATTGAACCTTAAGACTGAATTGAATCTTGAGATTGAATTGAACCTTGAGATTGAATTGAACCTTGAGATTAAATTGAACCTTGAGATTTAATTGAACCTTAAGATTGAATTGGACCTTAAGATTGAATTGAATCTTGAGATTGAATTGAACCTTGAGATTAAATTGAACCTTGAGATTTAATTGAACCTTAAGATTGAATTGGACCTTAAGACTGAATTGAATCTTGAGATTGAATTGAACCTTGAGATTAAATTGAACCTTGAGATTAAATTGAACCTTGAGATTGAATTGAACCTTAAGATTGAATTGAACCTTTAAACTGACTTAAACGTTTAGATTTAATTGAACTTTTACTCAGCAGTAGAGTAGAAATATTTGAAAATCTCTGCTCTATAGGTTAGAAAATATTTCAGGTTGTAACAAAATTTCCAAAACTTAAGCAAATATATTTAAGATGCTTGTAGAAAAGTTTATTTGATTTTTACACGGGGGTTTACATATGCACAAAAGGGGAATTGTCCATAGTCGAGGGTGACCCAAAGGCTCCTTTTTCAATAGCTACAACACCAAGGTGTAGGGAAGGGCGCTACTCCTTTACCCTTGATCCATACCTTATAATGCTGAGTGTTAAGCAAGGAGGCATCAAGTACCATTTTTGAGTCTTTGGTATGACTCGACCTGGGATTAAACCCCGGTCTCGCGGGCTATTGGCGAACACTCTAACTGCTAGGCCAATGGACCGGTTTGAATCCAAATTTGCAAAATTAGCCTTTTTATGACGGATAAACAATTCAGGGTGGTCCCACACTTTTGGTCGGTAATGTATTTAAGTTTGGATAGTGTAGACATAGTCCGATGATCGCATACACGAAAAAGAGACAGTCACCAAGCGTACATATATATATATATATATATATATATATATATATATATATATATATATATATATATATTGATTTTTCTTGTCTTTGCAAAAGATTATATATCTTATATTCAATCTTGTATAAAAACTGTCCAGATATTTCTCCCCAACAATTTTTGGACAAGGTTAATCCTAAGATGTCCTTGTGTGAAGAGGAGAATATAATCGATAAAAATTAATAAAAGAATCTTGTCTGCATTCTTTTTTACCAAATTGTGTCTACAAGACTGCTTCCAATATGTGTGTGTGTGTGCGTGTGGAACCTTACTCATCAAGAACGTCACATCAAAGTGGGACTTTTATTAGAGCAATACTCTTAAATATTCTTAATAAATTAATCACAAAGGGCTCAATGTCTTGAGATAGAGCTAAAATATTAGTAAAATCCCTAATTTTTTAAATCATTGATTTTGCACTCACGCGCATACACATTGATATATATATATATATAGAGAGAGAGAGAGAGAGATGGATATAGATATACGTACTCCTTAATTTTATTTTTATTTATAACTAGAATACACACATACAAACACACACACACACACACACACACACACACACACACATATATATATATATATATATACTTACCACTTAATTCTATTTTTATTTACAACTGAAATAAACACATGCAGATGCACACACACATTGATATATATTCTATATATATATATCTGTATATACTCATCACTTGATTCTATTTTTATTTATAAGTAAAATACATACACACACATATTAATATTATATGTACATATGTAAAAAATGTTTTTCTTTGTTCGTTGTTCCACAGACAGAAAAAAGTAAATATTTCGAAATGAATAGGTCCACAAAGAGATTTATATTCTTTCAAAATTTTTTATTTAGTTCTTACACGTGTTTCCAGGTTTTTGCATTCTCCCGTACTCTTGTGGACCAATTCATTTTTAATAGCTTTTGTTTGCTTACATTTTGCGCTAAAGGATACCAGAGTGCTCAATTCGTTAGAAGAATTTTGCATTACGCGGGTGGCAGCCGTCAATTCCTTCGCCAGAGTGCTCAACCTCCGGGAGGGGAGCGTATATATTGTCGTCCACGGACTGTTTCGTTGTATTACAACTCTTTTGTGTGGCAAGACACGCATATATATGTACGTATGTACATACTCACGACTTAATTCTGTTTTTATTTATAACTAAAATACACACACGCAAACATACACATTAATATTATATATATATATATATATATATATATATATATATATATATATATATATATATATACATATATATATATATGCGAGGTGCATACGATAGGTTTCCAGACTTTTTTCGTATGGGCATTTAGAATTGTCGTAGACTCTTGAAAATTCAGTATGTTATTGCTATACATCTTATGAGATGACTGACCGATGTTGCATGAATCGAGCATCAGATTTTGAGTGGTATAAGAGATTCAAGAAAGGCAGGGAGTCTGTGAGGGATGATGAGAGGTGTGGGAGGAGTAAGAAAGTCAATAGACCAGAGTTGTTTGGCTAAAGGGTTAGGGTTAGGGCTACTATGTTGAGGTTTTAAGGGAGTTCAGGAAGAGATTCCGTCGGAAGAGGCCAGCACTCTTTAAATCGGGTCAGTAGCATTTCCACCAGGACAATACACCAGTCCACAACTCCATCTTTGTCACAGACTATTTGAGCAAGATGGGCATCAAGACAGTTTCTCAGCCTCCCTAAAGTCCAGACCTTGCTCCCTGTGACTTTTGGTTATTCCCTAAGCTCAGAGGGTGTCGTTATGAGACAATTGAGGAGATGAAAGAAGCTGTGACGAAGGTCATTGACACGCTAACACAAGTGGACTTCCATGGGGCCTTCCAGAAGTTGTTGGAACGGTACAACAAGTGCATTGCAGCCGGAGGAGATTAGTTCGAAGGGGACTAGAGTTTCATGTGTGTACTATCAATAAAAGTGCCCATACGAAAAAGTATGGAAACTTATCGTATGCCCCTTGTATATATATATATATATATATATTTGTGTGTGTGCGCGTGTATACTTATCACTAATTCTAATTTATTTATAACTAAAATACACACATGTAAACATACACATTATATATATATATATATAAATATATATATATATATATATATATATATATATATGTGTGTGTGTGTACTTATCACTTAATTCTATTTTTGTTTATAACTAAAACACGCTCGTGCGTGTGCACACATACATATGCGACACTCTTAGCGTCACGGTTATCATCGTAGGAAATGGAATCGGTGACTCTAGTTCAAATCCTGAACGAATCTGTTCGGTTCGGTTCGGTTTCTTTGTTTAATGGCATATCAATCTTTGTAGGTTATTTAATGCCAAAGCCCTCCTTCAAGAAGAACAGTATTTGTACTATTTAACCCAAGGGTATTTGTTCGAAAGTGAACGTAATAGCACGATTGGAGTTCGAACTCGCTTTCTACGATTCCGTAGTCCATCGTTTTAACCATTACACCACGAGGACACCCCCTAAACGAATCTGTCTGTTTTTCACTTCTCTTAATGCTTTTAAGGAAAGACATGAATCCATCCATTCTCTCCATAATTAAGAGGGAAGAATGGCTTCTTTAGCCTTGGAAACGGAACCACTCAAGGAAGAATAAAACTGAATTCAAAGCAGCTTTACTCAGCTGAAATACTGACCTTGTGTCACACCCAGCAGGAATGGAAGTGGTTGGGAAAGTACATACTTATAAAAACAAGACATGAGTCAATCATTTCTTCCTCCAGTTATGGATAAAGAGTAGGATAGATTGAGGTGCCCGTGGTGTAATGGTTATCGTCGTAGGAAATGGACACGGCGACACGAGTTCAAATCCTGGACGAGACTGATTGCATTCCACATAGCACTAATACCCTTGGGAAAGGTATGAATCCAATTATTCTCCCTCCAGCTATGGGTAAATAGTAGGACAGACTAGGTTCTTCAGCCTTGGTGAGGCAACTAGTCTAGGAGAAAGAAAACTCTGAATTCAAACCTGCTAAACTCCACTTAAAAATTGACCTTGTGTCATATCCTGCCCGAGCGGAGGGGTTGGTAAATATAGATTCAGTTGATTAGCCAACCAGGTTTTGTTTGGTTTGATTTGGTTTTATGGCATATCAACTATTGTTGGTTATTTAATGCCAAATTCTATTTTTACATATATATAATTTGTAAGTGAATAGTTTATTGGTAATTTTATTTTTTACCCGTTAAAACTCATTTCTTTACACGAGGTTAAATAATTTGAATATATGATTTGTAAACACATTTTTAGATACACTGATAAAGGATCAAACAGTTCTATTTTTAACAATTCAATTTAGCATGAGTCAACAAAGTTAAATGGTTCCAAGTATTCCTTTGTATTACAAACAATTCAATTAAACAACAGTCATTTGTTTGCACACAGTTAAATGATCAAACAGTTCTATTTTTAACAATTCAATTCAGCATAAGTCAACAAAGTTAAATGGTTCCAAGTATTGCTTTGTATCATAAACAATTCAAATAAACATCAGTCATTTGTTTACACCCAGTTAAATGATCAAATAGTTCTATTTCTAACAATTTAATTTAGCATAATTTATTTGTTTACACACAGTTTAAAAGTCAAACAGTTCAATTTGACCCGTTGGTAGGACCCTATCTGGTGCAACCACTCTGGGCCTGAGTGGATCTAGGAGTAATGGCAATAAAGGAGTACTCTGCATTCCCCAAAAACTCCAGCATTACTGGAGCCTCACTATCAGATTATTTAGTGTCATATCATGACACTCGTTGGAGGTGTCTGATCACTTTGCAGTCAGTGATTTCTACAGCTCCAGCTGACTGGGCTCGCTGGGCAACCAGTCTAGGAAAAGGAAACTCTCTATTCAAACTAGTTGTACGCCGCTTAAAAATTGGCCTTGTGTCCCATCCAACCTGCGGTGGATGGGTTGGGTAGATATATTTAATGTAAAATATCAAGACAACTTACTGTAATTTTTTCTTTGAAGAACTCCCTTTTAGGGATAGAGCCATTCTTACAATGTTTGACATTAATATTGGTTAGGTTTTACGGCATGTCAACCCTTAATGGTTACTCAATGCCAAATCCTGTTTACACACTTATCTTTAGTAAATATGATTTGTAAACAAGTAGTTAGTTGGTAACAATGTTTAAATGAGCCAGAGCTAATTTGTTGGTTTCAGGTATTGCTATGTAATACCAATAATTCAGTTTAACATTTATTATTTGTTTGCGTACAGTTAAATGGTTTCAAGAAGCGTATACGATTAAATTGTTTTACTTAGCCCATAGATGGGACCTTAACAGGTACAACAACTTTGGGTCAGGGTGGACCGGGGAGTAATGGCAATGACAGGGTACGCTACATTCCCCAAAGTTCCAGGACTGGAGGCTCACCATCAGCAGGCCTTGTGTCATATCCAGGACACTTATTCGAAGAATTCTTTACTCCTCTTTAGAGATGCAATTGACGTATTCCGGAACCCCAGCCGACTGAGCTCTTCCCTTGTTGAATGACTCTCGTATATATATATATATATATATCGTAGTCAACCGACTACTCATAAACAAAACAAAAACAAAACAACCAAATCCCATTTCAAGAAGTGATGAGTCACTGATGTCGTCAGCCAATAGTATTTAGAAATGCGTTGTTAAGGGACTAAATCGCTCCGCACAGAACTTTCTTTTTTAAATATTAAATTCAGCCTGTCTTTTTAAGGACAGTCCTCAACTAATGGATAAAATAGGTAGTAATATAAAACACATGGTCGAAGAAGAATGAAGTTTCTCACCATTATTTAGTAATAAATAGCAAACTCAGTGTACGTAGACCACAATGCATAGTAGCGCACAGTAGCTATAAAAACAGCGGTATCAAACCGAGTCAAATCAGTTGGGCTGGACGTCAGCCAAGGATGCGGGAGAAACTAGATTCTCCCCTGGTCGTTCTACGACCGAAACCTAATCAGCAGCAGCTGCCCACGAGGACTGCTCAAGGTTTCCCCAAAATCTGACGTCCTGATTCCAGCCGCGGACGACGTTGGAAGATTACCAGCCTCTCAGCTTAAAAGCCCTTTTCAGGACTACTCAGAAAGTCTATCCAAACACCTCCTGAGACGGTACAATGCAGCAGAAACATCTACCAGCCTCTCGATCTAACAGCCCTTTTCAGGACTAATTCAGAAAGTTTCACCGAATACCCTTTTGAGACGGCACCAGCAGCTACCTTCTTGCACCAGTGACCACTTCCCTGCAGCAGCAACTACCACTTCTGCACCGGTGTCCACTTCCCTGCAGAAGCAGCATCCAGTCCTGCATCGGTGACCACCTTCCTGCACCAGCAGCTGACAGTTCTGAACCAGCAGCTGACAGTTCTGCACCAGCAGCTATCAGCCCTGCACCGGCAACCACTTCCATGCAGAAGCAGCTACCAGTCCTGCACTAGCGACCACTTTCCTGCACAAGCAGATACCAGCAGCTACCAGTTCTGCACCAGCGACCGCTTTCCTGCACCAGCAGACACCAGCAGCGACCAGTCCTGAACCAGCAACCACTTTCCTGCACTAGCAGATACCAGCAACTACCAGTTCTGCACCAGCAACTACCAGTCCTGAACCAGCGACCACCTTCCTGCACCAGCAGATACCAGTCCTAAACCAGAGACCATCTTCCTGCACCAGCAGCTATTAGCCCTGCACCGGCAACCGCTTCCATGCAGAAGCAGCTACCAGTCCTGCACCAGCGACCACCGATCCAACGAATACCTGTCTTGTACCAGCTATCCAAACCTGCTCCAACGATCACCATCCAGTCACGGCGATTGTTCGCCGTACGCTTTTCCGATTTACGATTTCAAAGAAATTGGGTTGACGATCTCCCGTTAATCCTACTATCGCTGAGAAATACGATAAAAGAAGACTTAGGGTTGCCCAGTCAGCTGGGGCTGTAGAATACACCGACTGCACCTCTGCAGAGGGGTAAGACCCCCCCCCCAACGAGTGTCCTGGATATGACACTAAATAATCTGATGGTGAGGTTCCAGCAGTGCTGGAGCTTTGGGGAATGCGGAGTACCCCTTCATTACCATCGCTCCCAGGTCCACTCTGGCCCGGAGTAGTAGCACCTGATAGGGCCCTATCTATGGGTTAAATAGAACTAATTGCATACTTATGCTAAAATGAATTGAGTAAACTGAATAGCTTGAAATAGAAACGTTGCTTATGCTTAACTGAATTATTTCAAATAGAACTGTTTTTCGACATTAAAACTGTATTTACACTTAACTGAATTATTACATATATCTGATTAAATAGTTTGAAATGGAAATGTTTTTGACAATTAAAATGTGTACTAAACTGAACTGTTTTCAATAGAACAGATTATTTAAATAAAAATGGATTTGGCGTTAAATAACCTACAAAGGTTTATATGCCATAAAACCAAACCAAACCAAACCAAGACTTAGGGTGCTCAGCAGCTGAACTCGTCTTTGGCGCACCCCTTTAACTACCAGGATAGTATTTTTCACCAAGCAGGGACCCAAAACCAACGACAGATTTCGCCCAAGAATCATCGTACAAAATGGCTAAACTAGCATACACTCCACCAAGACACATATCTTCAGATGTATACGTTCCTCACCACTTTCAAGAATTCGAATTCGTCTTTGTGAGGAACGATACAATTAGACGCCCTCTCACTCCAACATTTTTGGTGTGTTGTCCTGCTAAATAGAATTCTGCCTCGTTCTGTTCTCATCGTCTATTTTAAAGAGGATAAAGAGGAAAGGCCGAATATGTGATGTATACGAACTTCTCAGCAAGCGACTCTGTTGGAAGTAGAAAAGATATTGATTCAAAATAGCTGCGAGCTCCTGCATAAAGAGAGAAGTGTATATGCGTAGAGTGCTGTCTCTGACGCTTCCTGTTCATTAGAGTTTGGTTTCTAAATCAAATCTGCAGACGGTGACTGTTATAGACGTTGACAGTATAGAACTTTTAGACCAATTATATAACAAACATCAAAGGCTTATCATGTCCGTCTATGACCACCAGGACTAGCGTATATATGGAAAAAAAAAGATTTGTTTGGTTTATTTGTTTAGTTTCGTAGGTTCGTAGGTTGCCATCGTTAGTGGTTGTCGGTTGCTGTAGTATCCGACTCCGTTTGTTTTCTTCTTCTTCTCTCATTTAACTTGTTGGTGCTTTCTTTGTCCGTGAAGGCTGCAAATAATAACAGAAGGAAGGAAGAAAGAAAATAGACGAAGATACCTTATAAATTTCAATTGATGGGTAGTTATACGGCTACTCCACAGCGTGGAAATGTTTTCCTAGACTATTAGAAAATAGTCGCATCTCCCAAACAAGGCATTGAAATATATGTCATTCTTCGGTGGGTTTATGAAGTAGAGGTTGTGGTGTTTTCAGTAGAGGTCTGCTGATAACAGGAAACACAGCCACCCGCCAAGTGCGTGACTTGGGCGAACATGTGCGCCGCCCACCAGCAGCAGTGAGGAGGTCTGTTCAGTGCAAAGGTAAAGCTGAAGTGATGCAGAATTTATTTTTATCGCTCGGGGGTGGCCTTTCTTTAGGCATGCACCGCTTCTACTTCCTGTCAGGGTCTTCTGGGAACAGCTACACTTTTTTGCATTTATTTTAATTTGTTTATTTTTTTATTTCTTTTATTTCTTCTTCAATCCTACTTATATCAAAGAAAATAAGACGAAAGTAAGGATTTGTTTATTTTGACTTCTGAAGTCTGCATTGAACCTGCAACCTCCTGATGATTGTCTCTTTAGAAACTTCTGGGAACCAACGCCTATAACCGTTACGCTATGTTGCAGGTTCAATCCCGACTGCAGGAGAGTAACAATACTGGAATACTTAACACTTGCATTCGGTTATGGTTAACAGAATCAGAACAAACAGCCCCGTGAATAAAATAAAGGATGTGGTTCAAAGTTCCGTGTACGCTCCCGAGTTCGACAAACACCTGAAGAAGACCAGAGAACCTATCGACCGAAATGTTGTGAATATAACAATTAAAGATGAAGACAATAGTCCAAAAACCCTGAATGATAAAAAAAATCATCAAGCTTCGTCTCAGAAATTCAAAGAAATAAATTGGTAGCTTGTTTATACTTGCGTTTATAAGATTTAACATGGTGTTACTCCGTGGAAAACACCCCGTTTCTTATAACGCATTAGGTTATCCCAAAGAGAATAACCTAACACAGAATATTTGGTAGGAAACAGGACAAGTCAATTAATATAATAAAGACATTTAATCATAAACAATATGAGTAGGGAACTCAGCTCCCTTCCTAAGCTAGACAAGAGTCGCATGCGTTCAAGGAACAAATAGAAAAGACTATACAAGAAAAAGATGGAAACCACTTACTCTTCTCAGATCTGGAATATAACGGAAGGAGGCTCTATGTGCCTGCCGGGAGAGACGAACCACCACGACTGGTCAATTCAAAGACCTGTTCGTGAAAGAGGCGGATTCACCGGCTCACCTTGTCACATGACCAAAATGGACTCGGGACGTGGGAGAGTTCCTTAAACACTGTGACAAGGGAGACCACTCCGTTTTGTCTCCCAACACGTTCATAGATATCTTTATATTATTTATTTTTCATTTTTACCGCTTATATACGATTAGGTTGGTTGGTTGGTTGGTTGGTTTGTTGGGTTTTATGGCATATCAACTTTTGTTGGTTATTTAACACCAAATTCATTTTATGTAAATAATCTGTTCTATTTAAAACAATTCGGTTTAGCATAAGTACACAGTTTAATTGTCAAAAACATTTCCATTTCAAACTATTCAAGCAGTTATATGTAACAATTCAGTTAAGTGTAAATACAGTTTTAATGTCGAAAACAGTTCTATTTCAAATGATTCAGTTAAGCATAAGCACGCAGTTTAAATGTAAGTACGGTTTAATTGTCAAAAACATTTCTATTTCAAGCTATTCAGTTTAATCATACAATTCAGTTTAGCATAAGTATGCCGTTAGTTCTATTTGACCCATAGATAGGACCCTTATCAGGTGCTACCACTCCGGGCCAGAGTGGACCTGGGAGCGATGGTAATGAAGGGGTACTCCGCATTCCCCAAAGCTCCAGCACTGCTGGAACCTCACCATCAGATTGTTTAGTGTCATATACAGGACACTCGTTGGGGGGGGCGGTCTTACCCCTCTGCAGAGAAGCAGTCGGTGTATTCTACAGCCCCAGCCGACTGGGCAATATACGATTAGATTAAGTTATTTCGTTTCAAAGCACAACAAGCCTGGATGGTTATTTAATGCCAAATCCAAATCCTGTATATATATATATATATATATATATATATATATATATAAATATATATATATATATATATCATGTCGTTTCACGGATTTCCCTGATTCTCACTCACCATTCTTCTCTATCATTCATTACTTCCGGCAGGTTTTCTTGACTACATACCATGACCGGTTGTTGTTGATAAGTTCTTGTTGGTCGTCCAACACTTGCACATCTGTGTTAATAGATCCATAGTTGAACGTCGCTTATGAGTTCTTCTTTACTTCTCCAGCAGTGTCTCGCGTGTCTTACCATGACTCTCACTCAAACTGTATATATATATATATATATATATAAATATATATATATATCATGTCGTTTCACGGATTTCCCTGATTCTCACTCACCATTCTTCTCTATCATTCATTACTTCCGGCAGGTTTTCTTGACTACATACCATGACCGGTTGTTGTTGATAAGTTCTTGTTGGTCGTCCAACACTTGCACATCTGTGTTAATAGATCCATAGTTGAACGTCGCTTATGAGTTCTTCTTTACTTCTCCAGCAGTGTCTCGCGTGTCTTACCATGACTCTCACTCAAACTGTATATATATATATATATATATATAAATATATATATATATCATGTCGTTTCACGGATTTCCCTGATTCTCACTCACCATTCTTCTCTATCATTCATTACTTCCGGCAGGTTTTCTTGACTACATACCATGACCGGTTGTTGTTGATAAGTTCTTGTTGGTCGTCCAACACTTGCACATCTGTGTTAATAGATCCATAGTTGAACGTCGCTTATGAGTTCTTCTTTACTTCTCCAGCAGTGTCTCGCGTGTCTTACCATGACTCTCACTCAAACCGTATATATATATATATATATATATATATAATTTGTAAGTGAATATTTTGTTGATAACCTATTCTTTAAATGAGTTAGAGCTCATTTGTTTGATCATGATTTCAAGTCTTGCTATCTCTGCGTAGTTGACCCTTAACCACCGCTTTCCAGCATCTTTAAGATAAAAGAGAGTTGGGTGTTTGTTTGCCACAAAAGTCATTTGAAGAATATGGTCGGTACAATCATAGAGGCGTCACGACTGACCGTCTATTCAGAAAGGGTTTAACTGGAGAGTAAGAAGTTATGCGACCACTTCGGTTGCCGGGTCACGGACTACTCAGGCACCCGGATCCCGTCCTGATGCATTACGGGTCGTCTCCTATAGCCAACAGGTGGCCTTGTTGGAGGTATGAAGGTTTTACCTCTTTGATGAGGTGAAGGCAGTGTATTCTACTAGTGTATTCTAACTCGACTAGGCAGGGCACCTCTGGTGGTGTAATGGTTTGCAAGCTAGACTAACTAACCTACACGAGTGAGTTCGAGTCTCATTAGGTGCCCTGTACCACATCTAAGCAAAAAAAAAAAAAGAAGCTTAGTAAATTGCTACAACTCGACTAGGCAGTACATACACATACACAAATATATATATATATATATATATATATATATATATATATATAAAGTTGGTGACCGTATTCGAGGGTGACCCGAAAGCTCCCTTTTCATTTGCTACTACACCGAGGAGTCGGGGAGGGCGCTACTCCTTTCCCTGTATTGCTCCACTTTATCCTTGATCCGTACTTTAAAATGCTGAGTGTTAAGCAAGAAGGCATCGAGTACCATTTTTTGAGTCTTTGGTACGATTCAACCTGAAATTGAACACTGGTCCCCCGGGCCATTGGTGAACACTACACACAATTGGCCAATCGACCGGTATGTATTATTTTATTTTATTTTATTTTTTTTTATGTATATTTGGTGGTACACATCGTCAAGACAGAAGGTTAACAATTCAAACTATTAATATTCTATCATTCGATGACTTCTTGTGGGCACTCATAGTGTAACGGTTATCATCATAGGAAATGGACACGACGACCAGACTTCAAATCATGAACGAAGCTGAACATAGCGCCAATACATTTGAAAAAGGTATGAATCGGACTAATGTCCCTCCAGCTAGGTGTAAACGGTAGTAGGGCAGACTGGGCTCTTTAACCTTGATATGGCAACCGGTCTCAGGGAAGGAAAACTCTGAATTCAACCCAATGGTAAACCTGGAGAGGGATGGGCTCGGCCATCTTATTCCTTCTTAACATGTGAGTAGGGCTAATTCAACCAAACCAGGTTATACGACTGTGATTGGGTGAAAGTGAGAGTAATGAATTCATAAGAATTTTATCAATTTAATTATTTCTTCGAAAGATTTAAGTCTCTTTTCAAAAAAGAACTATATAAAAGAACAAAAATCTTTTCTCGATTCAGTTCTAACAGCCCCCAGTAAAATAATCTAACGGACAGATAAATTAAAATCCTGATATCGTAGCAAATGATAAAACGCTCTTTTTAACTGAAAAAAGGAGAAGGCTATTTCAAAACATTCTTTGTGCCTTTCTCTGTCAGTAGGTTGGATGAAAAAAACAAAGCGACTTAAGTACAGATTTCGTTTCGTTTAAAACTTATTACTGTTCTTGAACAGCTCCGTTGGAAAAAAAATTATTTGTTTTTTGCTTTTATTTATTTATTTATTTTAAGAAGGGAATGTTAAATATCTCGGAAATTTCTTCATTCAAAGAAAATATTTTCACAATTCCTAGAAAAAAAAAAGAATGAACAGAAAACAAAAATAAAAACTAATGAAAACCAAAGAAATAATATAAAAATTGATAAAAAAAAACAAACAAACCCAAATTTAAATACAAAATAAAAGGCAAATAAAATGTTTTTAATACTTATTCTTAGGAATGAATAAGATAAAATAAAAACTTTTTATTCAAATTTTTATCGACGTAAAATATTTAAACATTCTAATCGGACTAAATATAAAACACACATCAAACATGTCTGTATATATATATATATATATATATATATACGAATAAGACTGAAGAAGGGACAGACTCATAAACGAAGTTATCCTATATGATCTAACACAGGAACACACCAGTAATGGCCGACCAGCAACGACATATGTTCATCAGCTCTATGTGGACACAGGATGCTGTCTAGAAAACCTTCAAAAATTGATGGAAGAAAAAGAAAGAGAGAGGGGGGGTCAAGGAGATCCTTGTTATCAGCTCGACTTGATGATATATATATATATTGTAGCAGAAAGAACTTGGTATTTTTGTTTGGCGCGTAAATTAATTTGACCGTTATGGTCGTCATATATTTTCACCCTATGAGGATGACTTATCCTATTCATCCCGGACCATTCTTCCGGGCAGCACTAAAATGGGGAAAGCCCGCCAAACTATCTCTTTCTCAAAACCTTTCGAACAGGATGGACGCCCATTCTGTCTGCTCCCTGCATAGCAGCAGAAGCACCACACCATGAGGAAAGCCATCTAATTTATGGACCTCTTGAGTCTACTCTCTTAGGCCAAGGGTTCCCAGTTGAACATGAATTAGATAAATGGAATCAGCCACACACAGGAACACCTTTATGTCGCCTTTAACTTTAGCTATGTCTACCGCGACACGCAATTTCGCTCAGACATTCTGCTACCTCATTCTTGGGCAACATTATCTGGAGACTTTCATGCCACTCTCCGACAACAACTAGGACCACACATTTATGGGTGACAACATCATTCCTGTTCTTAAACAGCAAACATAACCTTTTGCTACACCTATAGCGACGCGCAATTGCGCTCAGACATCCAACTACATCATTCCTGTCCTTAAACAGCAAACCCGAAATTTGCTACACCCATGGCGATGCATAATTTCGCTCAGGCATTTAGCTGCTAAAATTCCTTCTCAACCCCATGACTATTTCCTTCCTTCCTACGAGACTTGCAGCACAAAGGTACCCTTTATTCACGCTGCCATTAAAACCTTCATAAAAACTTTTCGATATCTCGTTCCAACAATAACATAGCGAGGAGACAACGTAACAGCATATAACAATATTCCTCGCTAACATATATATATATATTTATATATATACGAGATCTGTCAGAAAAACAAAGGGTCAGGTGGGCTACTGGCGAAAGAGGAATAAGTAGGTTGCGTTTATTATCTAATAAGATATCTTGGAAGAATATAAAAGTAGTCTTAGCTTACAATTGCAATTTTTGGTAACACTCTTTTGTTAACACCCCTTCTTTTTTCAGTCGTTCAGCAGTCAGGAACGGTTTGATTTGGTTTGGTTGGGTTTTCTGGTATATCAACCATTGTCAATGCCAAATACTGTCATTTGTTTGCACATAGTTAAATGATCAAACAGTTCTATTTCAGACAATTCAATTTAGTATAAGTCATTTGTTAGCACAGTTCTATTTTACCCATAGATAGGACCCTGTCAGATTCTGCCACTTCGGGCCAGAGTGGGCCTGGGAGTGATAGCAATGAAGGAGAATTCTGCATTCTCTAAAGTTCCAGCATTACTAGAGCCTCACTATCAAATTGTTTTGTGTCGAATCCAGGACACTTGTTTAAGGGGGTCTTGCCTTGTAGCAGTCAAAGATCTATTTTCTCTCGCGTATCAATGCCCCCGCCAAGCGATTTAGCCACACAGTGACCAATCAGTGGGCAGAGCGCATTGATTCTATCTTCCTCTAAAGAACTATTTTTTCTAGTCCTTTTTGGAAGTCTGCCACACAGACAGAGGGTACTCGGCTAGCAGAGAAGAGAGACCTCTCTCCCGTCCTCTTCTACTGGATGCTCCAGCACTGACGATCTTCGCCGAAGATAACTGCTGCTACCTGCGACACCCCAAGGAACTTTTCTCACTCCGACACAGTCAACTTTCTATCATAAAAATAAACCTTATATTGTTGTTCTTCAAAGAGGCTTTGCTATTTTGTTCAGCGCTACATAAATAACTACAAATTAACTTATAGTGTATATGGCACTAACCATACATTAAAGCCTCTGTTGCATATTGACCCCGGCCAAGCTGTCAAAAGAAGAAATGCACCTGTGTAAATAACAGGTGTATCCGGTCGAAGATATCAGGGGGCGACCTTGACTGTCGAGGGGTTGAATTGAGTGCGAATTGTGACGCTCGCAGGAAGTAGGTGAAGGTCAAATTATTAAATAACCCCGGCGACAGGAAGTTCAGATCAGTTTGAGAGAAGATGCTGGAATGAGAACCATGTTCCAGCAGAGGCTGGGCCCTCAGGCCCTCGATTGAGCAGCCCAGGAGAACGGGAAAGAAAGTATGTTTAAGCCAGAAGAGTGGGGGTCAATATGTTGCAGTTTTGTTCAGTCTCCAACTCACCTCTCACACAATAATACCCTTCGTAACCCTTTCGAACCTTTTCAATAAAGGAGAGGTATATTTTTCTAAAGAACAGTGTCCGCTCGTCTTTATTGTGTTGAATATGTTACTGCATGCATCTGCATATGAGTATGCAACACCTCTCTGTTGAGATGCAGTCGATTTATTTTACAACCCTAGTCAATTGGGCTGATGTTATATAATTAAGGAATTATTTTTTTTATATCAATCATTTTTCGTTAATTATATTTTATTCAGTTTGGTTGGGCTTTAAACTAATCGGGTTAAGAGTTCAGGTGCATAGTCATTGGGTACAGTTTTACGCTCGTGCGCAAAGGATATGACAATCACCATTGTAATAATAAACCCCAGACAGGAAATGAGGCCGGAGTGTGGATGACGTCATGCCCGGAAGAGATGGTCCTGAGAATTTGAGGATTTTGAAAAAGAGTCAGTTAAAAGTTGATATTGGACCATTGAAGACGAGAGTTGAGTTCTCTACCGTTGAGGCATGTAGTTGGGTTTTTCGGATCTCTACCGACTGAGATCTTAAACATCACAAGATGCACCGCGTGTCAGCATGGTATGGTTAGCATAGTATGGTTAGCATAGTTCGGTTAGCATAGTAAGAATTGTGTCTCTCTCCTCGTGTCGAAGAACCAAAGACAAGAAGTTAATAAACGCGTTCGTACCTGAACAACTGTGTATTTGCATTTGACTGTATATGAATATATATATGTGTAACCGCTTGTGATTGATCTCATCACGGTATACAACATTGACTGAGGAACGAATAAACCAGAAATTTTTGGTCTGGTTAGGGAAAACTTCGTCGCAAGCACTTGAAATGCTTCGGCAAGTGTATGGAGATAACATCATGTCACACACACACACACGTGTTTTTGAGTGAAGCAAGATGTTCATAAGTGGGTGCTTGGAGGCGAATGATGACTTCAGGAGTGGGATGCCTTCAACAAACAGGACTCTGGTCAACGTCGATTGTGTAAAACAGCAAGTGTGTGGTGATCGTCGAGTGACTGTTCGACTGAACATAAAAATGGACAGTGTTTGGAAGATTATCACCGAAAATTTGAGCATTTCTGAAAAGTAACGGGATTGGTCGGCGAAGCATCTGGCAGTTCCTAGTCGAGAGCAATATCGCTGTCCTAGAGCAAACTCCCAATTCATTTGATCTTGCTCAGTGTGACTTTTTTCTAAACTCAAGGGGACAATTAAATAGACCAATTCTTGAGCCGTGGATGCCATTAAGAAGGCCGTAACGACGGAGCTGATGGATATCCCAGAAGAACCTTTCAAACAGAGCATAAAAATGTTAGAGAACGATGGGTAAGTGCATTAGATTCTAGAGGGAATTACTTTGAAAAGAAAACTATGTTGTTTGTTGTTTGGATTTGATAAGAATTGTTCGTCATATCAGTCCTATTACTTTTCAGATGCACGCCGTATATATATATATATATATATTCAGATACACCCCGTGTATATATATATATCAGTTTTAAAAATGACTTTGTGTCACACTCGGCTCGTGCACAGGGATATATATATATATATATATATATATATATATATATATATATATATATGTATACGTTTCTTTAGCGTCCATGTGGTGCTTCAATATTGTAGTTTTTCAAAGCCACAGCTTGGAAGAAATCGCAATTTATCATATTGGAGAGATTAGATTTCCAGATATCGCAATTTTATTTAGTTAACAAAACTGGATACGAGGAACAATAATAATATTTTGTTTAAAAATATGAAGACAAAAATGAAATAAAGTAAAATAAACTAAAATAAGGGGGAAAGAGATCCTTGTTTAAAATTCAAAGTAGTTTATTATGACAAAAGGAAGGTCACTCCAGTTAGGTGCATATGTGTCCCAATACAAATATGACAAGTAACTCATAAATACAAAAAAAAGAAGTAAAAAAAAATTTATAAAAACTCTTTCACTTACTGATACACTCACAAAACAGGGAAAGAAGTCACTACTTCTTCCCTCCAGCTAAACAAGGGTTCACACATGTATCTTTTCTTTTCTTTTTTCTTAGAGACCAAGTTCCTAGAAATGTCCTTTTTTTCTTTTCTTTTAATAAAAAGCCTGCTTTTCTTTTTTTCTACGAGACAAAGTCTCTAATAACGTTCTTTTTCTTTTTCTTGTCGGTCGAATTCTCTATCGATAGAACAGGTAATGGTGTCTGAAACTTATGTAGCTGTTGGAGTTGACTGATGTCGTTTTCTTAGAGGAACAATTCCTCTAAAATATAAATGTAGTTGAAACCTATTTTCTTCGGTTTCTTTCTTTCTTTTCTCTTCTTTTTTAAGCTTTTGCTAAGTTTGAATTCCCTTTTGGAATTCTGAATGTAATACAGAATCCCTCTGGCGGATTTATATTCTTATTATTTCTATTCTTTTTGGCTTTCAAGTCTTCGTTGAATTCCATTCTGGAGTTCAGAATGAAACACTAAATCTTTCAAGTGGGCCTAATTCTTTTTACTCAGCTCTATTTGAGTTTAGAAGTAAAAAAAACACAACCTGATTCTAAGGCGTCCTGTTTTCAACTGACTACGGTTGATTTCGGCGGTTAACGCTAGGGGTACACTCCTCTCCCCGTCCAGAGACTCCAACCAATCATATTAACGCTCCTCTGCTACACACAGATTTTGACCAAACACAAACGCTAACCAGCAAAACAAAACAAAACAACAACAACAACAAAAACACAACACAAAATTGACCCAGAAATGACCCAAAATGTTGACGCTCTATTCAATAAACCCTTTTACCGATAAAATTTCCACACAGATGATCGATAACCTGTCAATAGCAATCCACGCTTTCGCTTGGTGTATGTTGGCTCCATTTTCAGTAGATAAGATATTGCTACCGAAGTATGTGCAGTAGTCTAACTTTAGAGGATTGCTACTAAACGTGGAGATGGCTTATTCTTGTTTAAACATATAAACTTTGTTTTATTTGCATTTACGTGGAGGCCAATGCTTCTTGCTCAAGACTATGCAGTTGGGATTCGGCTTGGGCATTTATATTTGCGAGAAACGCTTGATCATGTGTGTAGTCTGTGTCTGTCATTGATTCTGCGGGATATTATATGCTTCTTACCTTTATTCACACATACACACACATACACAAACATAGATGTGAATTAACATTTAAAACTTGATATGATAATTATGTTTAACAATATGAAAATAAGAAAGTAAAGTTAATGATTAAAAACAAAGTATTATTAACATTAATATTATTATGTTATGGTAAATAAAACTATGTAATATAATGGCCGAGGGATTTCGTTTTATATATATTGCCTTTCGGTTTAGTTAGGCTGAAAACCTTTCGCTTAGCGCATGGGTTAGTTAGGTGCAACATCAACGCAGGTGTTCACACGCGCGCGGGGAGGATGTGTCATTCAGAGATGTCAAAATAAAGATCCCAGATAGAAATATGACCAGGGGATGTGAATGACGTCATGCACCGGAAGCGTGCGCAGAGGATTTTGGGGATTTGAGAAAAGTCAGAGAGTTGAGTTTAGCATCCGAAGAAGACGGTTGACTTTGGGAGCTCACCGAGGCCTTGCGGCGGGTGCCGCGCGTGGTGGGGGGTCAGATGGAAAAGTCAGCATAGAAAGATTTTGTATCACTCTCCTTATGTCGAAAAACCTTTTAACTCAAAGGTTATAAAAAGTTTCGTACCTGAACTAAGAAGTTGTAAGTGCTTTTTGTGTTTCGGGATTCCTATGTTATCTCTATGTGCGTTATGAACATTCTATGTACATTTCACATATTCGTATGTATGGGTATGTTACATATATATAATAAATAAATTATGTAATAATAATAAATAAATTATATAATAATAAAAAATATATATCATATATATATATATATATATATATTTAAATCATAGAATATAGAAAATGGAATCATTTTCTTAACTGCCTGATGATTGTTGTTTTGCAAAAAACTCCATGAAACCCAGGGTCGCAGTCTATATTCCATGAATTAAATATATATATCTAATGTATATTTATTTATTTATTATTATTATTATTATGTAATAGCTCTATCCTAGATATTGAGCACTCTCTATATTATATTGCACTTGGTTCGACACACTCACAAAGTGATTTATTGACAACCAACACTCTTATAATATTTATATATATATATACATCCAAAAAGTTTAGCTGGCCCTTCATCACTTTAACAACCATATATATACATATATAAAGAACTCGTATTTTTTTTTTACTGTGTACTTGTCCACTCATAACTCAGAAAAAAAGATGTCGTTGAACATTAAGATCGCACATACCATTTGATATGTTTATAATTATCAAAATGCAAAATTTAGTTTTTCATTTTTACATATCACTACGTGTTTCTTGTTGTCGAGACCTGAATGAAGAGAGAGTTTCAACTTTGCCACGCGTTTTATAATATTACTACGTTACCTAGCAGCCATTAGAAGTACTATTCTAGAAATCAAGGGATGTAATCCTTACTATGACATTTCAGACAGACAGAATGCCCACTGCGGTATTTATCGGATAAACTGGGCTAAAATCGGCAATCCCTTGGCTTCATGGGCGCCATCCTTCCAGACTTTATACATGTTAGCAGGATTAAGTTTATTGCTTGGTTTCTGATGAGCCACAATAGAGGAAAGTCGACGGGGCCAAGAATTTTTGTCCTGTCTCGCATGTGTTTCAGTCTGTACGAAGCTCCCACCATAAAACAGCTTAGTACCTTGGTGGGATATTGGATAAATACTGACATTTCGGTCTGCATGATCTTCATAAAATTATGATTTGAAGTTATTAATTTTTTTATTTCAAGAAGAATATTTGAGAATGTTGTATCAGTTTATGTGGTTGTTATGGCAACGTAATTAGGAACGCTAACCATTATTAAACCTTTAAAAGTGCGAAACGAAAAACAATCGAAATTGTGTTTATGACCGTTAGTTCTTTCATTGACGAATGAAACAATTTGAAAATATTTATTACGTGAGAAATAAATCCAGTCTTAATAACACATTCCTTGACGTTTGCCTAGAATAGTCTATAAAAATATAGGTCATTCCCCTCTAACAAATGGACGATGCCTCTTCTTGAGAAGAATGGCCCAAATCAGGCGGAAATTACGAAGGAGGAGGAAAAGCCTAGACCAGGCCGCCATCACTGTGAGGGAGCAGAAGTTACCCAGAGGCAAAGGACAGTGGACAGAAATCGGTTAACCCAGGCAAATCCAGGTAAGCAGAAAGCTCCAGGCTGGAAAATCTATTAGCTCAAAAACAGAAATTTTGAGTCCTACTGAAATCAACCGACAGCAGCCTTTTAAACCATCAACCCTAAACAGAACCCGAAACGTATACAAGAAAGACAAACAGGAAATTCTGACCAACACACTGATAAAGTGTACATTTGTAAATCTAACTTTGTTCCCACATTGAGTATTGACTGCAAAAAGTAATATTTTTAGAAACTCTTTCGCACCTCATATATAAACGTGTTTGAACATCCGCTTGCGTTGTCTACTCTTTCTTTCGACCCATATGGGGGATCGTTAAGATTCCCATAAGTCGACCAATAAAATTTTCTCGTAATGTACAAAAAATTAAATAGCAATGTGATGCTTTCATCCACCATCCAAATAAAAATAAGTTTCAGTCGTTTTCTTCATTTTTACTGAATAGTTAAATTCCAAAATTATGCCTTCAAACATGCTTCTTTAGAATTTTCTTTCACTAACTTATAAGGATGTGTAGCATTATGGCCGATGGTCGATTTGTAATTTGATGACTTAGCCGTAATTTTTCCGTTAAAAAAATCAAAGCTAATGACTGAAACTTACTCTTATCTTGATACTGAATGTAACTATGATACTATGATCTCTCTCTCTCTCTCTCTCTCTCTCTATATATATATATATATATATATATATATATATATCACCATGTCTATTTCCAACGACAATGACCATTAAAACACGAATATATATTCGTGGTGTAATAGTTGGACATGGCGACCCGAGTTCAAATCATAGACAAGGCTGTTTGCATTTCACATACCGATAGTACCCTTGGGAAAGGGAAGAATCTAGTAATTCTCCTTCCAGCTATGGATAAATCGTAGGGCAAACTAGGCAACCTTGATATGGCAACCAGTCTTGGAGAAGGAAAATTCCGAATTCAAACCTTTCAAGCTCCAAATAAAAAATTACGGACGGTATATATATATATATATATTAGCACAGAATCAACGTAAATTTTCTTGTGTGGGCAGTTCTGTACAAGTACCCATTTCTTAAATGCTTTAAACAACTTTTTGATATTTTCCTAAAAAATAGCCGAGAAAGCCCCACTCATCCCCAGCTATCAACCTTGCTAGACTAATTGCCAACCTCACCCCGTAATTTTCTGTATCTAATGTCTTGATTCATATCAACATAAAAAAGTAGAAATAACAAACAATGTGAGGTTAGGGAGTAGTGTGGGATTGCCGAATTATTAGGTACTTTGGTGTGTGTGGGAGTGTAGACACGCAAAGGCTTGGACAGACAGTAATCTGAACACGAGGGCAAAACAGGTTTTTGGGTTCTTAACCATCTACACATAACTATCCCTTCCATAGTGAAATTTACAATCTTATTCAGATGTTCGTTTCTAAAGAACCAGCTCTTAAAATAATATAACGAAATCAATAAGATATCTATTCTAAATGCAAGCAGGTACCTTTAAAAAAACTGTCTTAATTTATTGATTAATCAATGGCATGGTTTATTGATTCATTTTAAAGGCATATCAACATGTCTACAATTATCTTAGTAATTTTCGAAGCATTTTGCTCAGATATGGCACAAGGCCGTATGAATGGAGCACCCAATATCTACAGTTATGTCCAGAGACTAAGGAATCGCTTTCATTGTATATTTATATTAACATTATTTGTGTATTTTTTAAAAGTGTTTTTGTTAACACAGATGACTGACCCATTGGCATTATGGTTCAAGTGTTCGCCAATAGTCCTGGAGACCGGGGTTCAATCCCAGGTCAAGTCATGCTAAAGACTCGAAAAATGGTACTTGATGCCTCCTTGCTTCCCACTAAGCATTACAAGGTACGGATTAAAGGTAAAGTGGAGCAATCCAGGGAAGGGGGGGTAGCGCCTCTACTACACTTGGGTGTAATAGCTTTTGAAAAGGGAGCCTTTGGGTCACCATTGACAACGGTTGGCCAACATTCTATTTAATATCAAGCATTCCTATCCAGTACATATGATTTTGTAAGTAGTTGTATGGTTTCAAGTATTCCTGTCCAGTACATATGATTTCGAACGTAGTTGTATGGTTTCTAATCTTCTTAATACAAAAGATTTGCATACAGTGATATGATTTGTTTGTTTTGGTTTTATGGCATATTAACCTTTGTAAGTTTTTTAATGCCAAATCCATTTTTATACATACAAACAGTTCTATTTTAAGCAATTCATTTTAGTATAAGTACACATTTTAATTGTCGAAAATATTTTATTTTTAGCTATTCGGTTTAGTCAAACAGTTCTAATTCAACAAATCAGTTTAGTATTAGTATAGTTTTTGTTTTCACCCAGTTAAATGTCAAAACAGTTCTATTTAAAACAATTCAGTTTAGCATACAAAAACAGTTCCATTTAAAACAATTCAGTTTAGCATAAGTACGCCGTTTAAATGTCAAAACAGTTCTATTTCAAGCAATTCAGTTTAGCACAAGTACGTAGTTTAAATGTAAAAACAGTCCTATTTCAAGCAATTCAGTTTAGCATAAGTACACCGTTTAGTTCTATTTGACTCATATAGAGGAATCTATTAGGTGCTACCACTCCTTGTTAGAGTGGACCTGGGAGCAATGTCAATGAAGGGGTACTCTGCATTCTCCAGAGATCCAGCATTACTCGAACCTCACCATCAGATTGTTTAGTGTCATATCCAGGACACTCTCCATAGATTTCTTTACAGTTTGTCATTGAATCTAAGCTACTAAACAGTTTAATGATTTGAGGGTCCTCAAGATTTTTATTACTTAGTTTCAAGTTTGGAGTATGATAAAATGCGTGTTTCAACCAGTCCTTCGGACTAGCTGGATATAATACTAGGTCAATTTTAAGCGGAGTTTTACAAGTTTAAATTCAGAGTTTTCCTTTGTTGCAGAAAGAAACTTGTATTTTTGTTTGGCGCGTAATTCAATTTAACCGTTAGAGTCGCCGAACATTTTCACCCAATCAGGATGACCTGTTCTATTCAGCCCGAACCATATTTCCTAGCAGCACCAAAAATTGAAGAAATCCCGCGAAACTCTCTCTTCCTCAGAAATCCTCGATGGAAACGGACGTTTTATCGTCTGCTCCTGAATAGCAGTAGCAGCATCATACACTATGAGGAGAGGCATCTGGTTTATGGACCCCTTGGGTCTATTCTTCTAGACCAAGAGATCCTAGTTAAAAACAAATTAGATGATACAGTCTAACAACTTCCTACCTTCTTTCCTTCCTAGGAGACCTCGCAGCATACCAGCGTTAACCCCTTTACTTTATGCTACCATTAAAACATTGATACAAAAACCTAACGACGTCTTCGTTCTTCTCCACCACCTTTATTTTCCATCAACATTTAGCAAGGGGATACAACCAACGAAATACCAACGCTACCAACGAAATACCAACGCTACCAACGAAATACCAACGCTACCAACGAAATACCAACGCAACCAATGTAATACCAACATAACCAACGCAAAACCAACATAAACCAAAAACCTAATAATAATAATATCCCATCGCTATACCTTCTTCTAGATCGGGTACCATACCAAGGCTGCAGATCCCAGTCTGCCCTACTATTTACCCATATCTGAAGAGAGAATAGTTGGATTGATACCTATCCAAAGTGTATCATCGTTATGTGAAATGCGAACAGCTTCGTCCAGGATTTGAACTTTAGTCACCGTGTCCATTTCCTTAGGTGATAACCATTACACAACTAGCACCTCTTTATGTGATAAAATGTGTGTTGTGTTTAATAGTTTTGACGGGGATCTTTAGAAATGGTTGCAGAGTTCATTTGATAATTTCTTCTGAAAACACAAAGTGTGTATATACTCAAACGCTGCACCACGGGCAGGATGTGACTTATGGGTTGACCTGATGTCGCCTCCTACCGGTGACGGAGGGGTTGGGTAAATACATACACACGCTACCTCGAGTAAAAGTTGACAAGTGTAATGAATACATGACAAGAAGCAGAGAAACCTTCTTTAGGCTTTATTCAGCGGATATGAGTTATTAGTATAACAGGAAGTATTTAAAAGCATGAACAGTCCATTTTACGACGAAAGACGGGGTAGGGAATTTTCACCACAAGTAGCCCAGCTCACAAACCACTACACCACCAAAGGCATCCATATTGATTGTTCCAGTAGATTAAAATAAAATGTCGTCTAAGTTATAGAAGATAAGCTGCTTGACTTAAAGATAAGTTTTGTCATAAGAAACTCAAGTAATCAAAACGTGTTTGTTGTTTGTTGGTAGTTATCAGACGAAAAAAATAGCTAGACTGGCTAGGAAAGTTAGTTTTATTTGAATAGTACAAACAACTAGATTTTTAGATCACAAGACACTGACTTACTTATACACTCTCACCTGATAAAAACTGTAGAAAATCAACTTAAAAAAAAAAAATGAACATCTTTCATTTGACTGACTTTCTCAGATCACCTGTTTTTTTTTCTTTGTTTTTAGTTATTCACAAAGCTTAACTTATATATGACACAAGACCAGAAGCACGGAGTTCCCTGTGAGTATCAAAATTGCAACTCAGCAGGAGTTGAGCAGTATGAGATGCGGACAAACAAATCTATCTATCTATCTATCTATCTATCTATCTATCTCAGTCTTCAGATCTATCTATCTATCTATCTATCTATCTATCTCAGTCTTCAGATCTATCTATCTATCTATTTCTGTCTCATCTATTTATCCATATATTTCCCCTCTCAGTGTGGGCCTTAAAAACTAATCCTAGTTTAGATTTGGCATAAGGCCATAAATATGGAGCACTAAGTGAGAATCGAACTCACGAATCAATAGTAATGTGTATTTGATACTAGCTTTCTAAACCAATCAATGTACCAACAGAATCCTCTGTTTAAGGGTTAGACTTACCCGGCCCACAAAGGTCTAACCCCCATCCGGTGGTGAGGATCCTGTTCTAGAGCTCCGAGGAGAGTTCTCTATCATTGCCATTATTCCCAAGTCTATTCTGATCTGTTAGAATCCTATGTATGGTTCAAATAGATGTGTTTGAAAATCATTAGTATTGGATAAGAATACTTGAAGTAAAAAAAATTAAAGAGAGTAAAATTTGATATAAAGAATGACACTAACAGCTAAATTTAGTATTTAACTGCAAACGGTTGGTTCTGCAGCTTTCTAGTTCGGATACTGATTCGAAAACATAACACAAACAATAAGTTTTTAAAAAAGAATTTTATACAAAAGAAACGAGAAAGAAAGGGGTAGAAAAGATAAAGTGCTGCAAATTTCAGTGTAATTTGCAAGAACTTATTTGAGAGAGTGTCCGGGAAACAAAGTTCTCTGGATTTGAATATTTTTCTTTTCTTTTTAGTTTTATTGAAATGTTTCAGTTTTCATTTAATTTCGAGTCTTCTGTAAAGTTATCTTTTCAGTTGTATTCTCGGTTGAATTTTCTTTCAGTTGTTTGATTTGGTCGAATTTCAGTTGTCAACTTTCGTTCAATTTTACTTTTATTTCTTGGGAAGCTTCTTGCCTGTTTGAAATACTTATCGGCTTTTCAATAAGCGAGTGAGGAAACCCTTCTGCTGCCTATTTTTTTCGTGCCTTTACAGTTTGTCCCTGAATTCGTACTGAGGTCCCAATTGTAGTTCTCGACAAATAGTGGGAGGTAGCTTTTTGGTGCCGTATTGTCTGGGATTACTTCTCCCATTTCCACTCTGGCCAAATCAAGTGTCGCAAGTGGTAGTTTTTTTTTAGAAATAATTTTTATAGAAGCCATATACCAAATGATTATTGTTATCAAACAGGAATTTCAAGTCGTGTGCGTGAAAGGCATGAATATATCTTTTCTCTCCTCAGTCAAAGGTAGATAGTAGGTCAGAAGGGGTTCTTTGGCTTTGGTAAAGCGTCCTGGAAAATTCTGAATATTGAATTCAATAAAAAGGATAAATTGAATGAGTAAATAAAGGTGTGTGTGAAATTTCTAAGAGAATTTAAAATTTGTGAGAGACTTATATACTTCAGAAACGTTCTTTGGTTATTAGTTGTTTGGTTTGATTTTAGTTTCTTTAATCGCATATCAGCTTTCATCATCATCATCATCTTTTTGTGCCACCAGCACGGATTTCACTGACCCTCTCTCGCCACTTCTCCCCATTGTTCATTGCTTCTGGCAGGTCTTCAGGGCTACATCCCGTATCCTCACAGAGCGGCTGTATGTAGGTTCGAGCTGGTCTCCCTGCTTTTGCTTGGCCATGTGAGGGGGTCCATAGGATAACATCACTTATGAGCTCGTCCCCGCTTCTCCAGCAGTGTCCTGCATGTCTGGTTCGTCTAACTTTGATAGTTTTCGTGATAAGAGGTAGGTGGCCGTACAGCTGCTGCTTTGTGGGGTGTTGCCTCCAGGACTTGTTCAAAATAGCTCGCAGCATTCTTGTGTAGTTGCCGTCAAGCCTTTTCTCCATCCGTTTTGCCAGCGTCCATGTTGTGCATCCATATAGCAGTATCGATACGACCGCTGCTTGGAAGAAACTGCGTTAAACGAAAATGAAATCAACCAACAATTACAGAACTCTTCTCAAGTATGTAAGTCTCTCACAAATTTTAAATTTCACACACGCGTACTGTGAAGATATTTCTACATACACACCTTCATTTACACATTTAATATTCTTTCTATTTTGTTTACCAAGGCAATAAAAGGTGTTGTTATTAATTGTACGAAATTGTTCTTATAATTATTCTTGGGAAAAAGCAACATTTCTTACCAATTAATATTCTCTGCAAATTCAGCATAAGGTCGGATGGATAGACACAAGTATAAGAAGATTGTGTTGTGCCTAGAGATGGTTTGTTTACTTGGAACAATGAAATTTTCAAAAATTGAACTCAAAGTACAAATATCGAGCAATGGTACTGCCCATTTTTTTTAAATAAAAAGTCGTGTGAAACATTTTTTTTTTAATTTACCCTTTAAGAAAGAAGTCATTTATCTCCATGACGTCAAAACAACGCTGTTTCTTTTTGATGTATAATGTATAAATACTGAAATTTAAAGTTATTGCCAGATTCTTCTTCTTCTTCTTCTTCTTCTTCTTCTTCTTCTTCTTCTTCTTCTTCTTCTTCTTCTTCTTCAGAGCAGTAAGACCCACCCTCGCCCCCAAAAAATCGTGTCCTGCGAATGAAGATAATGATGAGGTTCCAGTCCTAGAGATCTGAGTAGTGTGGAGTACTCGTTTATTGTCATTACTCCTAGGTCCACTCTGACCCGGAGTGGTTTTACTTGTTAGTATTCCATCTATGGATCAAATAAATGTGTTAATAATTATTCGTATTCGATAAGACCGTGTGCAAAAACAAACAAATAAACAAACAAACAAAAAACAAACACTTAAGAAACATATGTAAATATGAACATACAGAAAATGCGATTCCCAAATCAAATGAAATAACCCGCGATGGATTGGTATGCCGTTAAAATCACTCACTCACTCACTCAATCAATCAATATTTCTTCTTTTTCTTTTTATTCGTTTTCTTATTTCTTTTTTAGTTTCTTTATTATTATTTTAACTTGTTTTATGATAATAATAATAATAATAATAATAATGATGATAATTGGAAAACACTAAGCCATGATGGCATACCGCCACCCACGACAGACTGGCTCTGCAATTGAGTAAATGCCAACAAGAAGCAAATATACCCGAATGTATGACGAAAGGGAACACTAACCAAATCCTGAAGCACCTCCAAAAATAGACCACTCCCAGCAACTATAGTCCGATAACGTATTTACCTATGACGTGGAAAATCCTGACCACACAGGTAGGAGAAGAAAATTACTCGCTTGTATGCTGCATACTATTTCCGGAAGAACAAATAGGATGCCGCAGGGGGACGAGGAACAATTCACCCACGATATATTGACCAGGAAATCCCCAAAGAAGCCTCAACGAGGCCAAAAAATGGAACCATCACATAGATTGATTACAAGAAGGCCTATGATATAGTCCTACAAACTAGGATAAGAGAATGTTTGAAAATGTAGAAAATATCCGACAAAATCATGAATTTCATCACAAATGCTATGGAAGACAGGAGGATGGAATTGATAGCAAGGGGTCAAAACCTAGCAGAGGTAAAAATCTAAAGCGACATCTTTTAGAGAGCTACGCTCTCGCCTCTGCTATTCGTTAGAGCAATGATACCACGCAACCACGTATTTAGGAAGTACACGGGGAGCAGCAAGTTTTCCAAATTACTGGAAAAGATCATTCCTTTACGTATATGGATGAAATAAAGGTAGTTGCAAAAATGAGAAATAACTAGAGACCCTGATACAATCAATAAGAATATACACCCGGGATATAGGAATGGGATTCGACATTGAAAAATGTGCCACGCTCATTATGAAAAGTGGGGGAAAAATCAGAGGAAGGAATAGATCTATTTAATCAAGAATGCATCAGGACACTTGAAGAGAAGGAAAACTACAAGCATTTGGAAGTATTGGAAGCGGATACCATCAAATAAGTGGAGAAAAAAGAAAAAATAAGGAAATAGTACCTCAAAAGAACAAGAAAATTTCTGGAAACTAAACACTGTGGAAGAAATCTCATCAAAAGGATAAATAACAAAGTAGTCCTTCTTGTAAGATACTCTGGATCATTCTATAAATGGACGAGGGTGGAATTCAGATAAATAGACCAGAGGACAAGACAGTTGATGACTATGCACAAGGCCTTATATCCGAAATATAGTACAGACTATGTATCAAGAAAAGTAGGAGGAAGAGAATTCACCAGCGTTGGGGATTGCGTAGTTGCATCAATACAAGGACTCGAGATCTATATTAATGTACCATAGCCAGATATGGATACGTGAAATGGACATATTCATACCGGTACGCAAAACGTTCATATATATATATATATATAGAACATAGGAATCTCGAAACACGAAAAACGCTTACGACTTCTTAGTTCAGGTACGAAACTTTTTATTACCTTTGAGTTTAAAGGTTCTTCGACATAAGGAGAGAGATACACAATCTTTCTATTCTGGCTTTTTCATCTGATCCCCCCCACCACCATCTCGTGCGACACCTGCCCAAGGCCTCCACGAGCAAACGAAAGTCAACCGTCTTCTCCAGGGGCAGGTCTCAACTCAACTGACTTTTTAAAAATTCCCCAAATCCTCCGCGCGCTTCCGGTGTGTGACGTCATTCGCACTTGCTAGCCCCGTTTCCCATCTAGGCTATTGTGACATCTCTGAGTGACACGTCCGCTCCGCTCGCGCACGCACGTGAACACATGTGTTAATGTTGCACCTAAGTAACCCATGCACTGAGCCGAAAGATTCTCAGCCTTATTAAACCCAACGGTATAAAACGAAATCCCTAGGCCATTATATTACATTAAGAAGAGCAAAGAAAGACTAATTACAGCGGCCAATTACAACAATTGGAACACAGCGCATGCCGACGTCTATGCACAAAAGTTAAGAGAGTGGAGAAAGAAGGGCTCCAACGTGTCAGTGCTCGACCCACAAAGGACGTATTTGCAAGTGTGTGAGCACAAATCTTTGTGGCCGTACCAGACAGTTATCCTTGAAGGAAAGAGGTACTGCCTTTCGCGCATGAGCTTCGGACTCAATGTAGCACCATCAATCATGCAGGCTATTGTTGAGGCTACACTCTCAAAAGATGATGCAGTCTGGCAGACAACTTCGGCGTACATCGACGATGTCTTCATCAACGAAGATATAGCTTCTGCAACCAGGGTGAGGCAACATTTGGCTAACTTTAGACTAGCGGGCCAGGAACCAGAGTGACTGTTGAACGGTGCACGAGTGCTTGGCTTAACAGTTCGGGAAGAGGGCAAAATGCTAATATGGGAACGAGGGAATGTCCTAAGCGTGCCACAGGTCTTTACCCGATGAAGCGTGCTCTCATTTTGTGGAAAGCTAGTCGGGCACTTCTCAGTGATTAAATGGCTCGAGGTGGCTGAAGCATTTTTTAAGAGAGCGGCAGACACAACAAAGGGTTGGGATGACGAAGTGACTGGTGTTCCGTTGACAACGATGATAACAGAAGTCGTCGCGAGAGTGCGCCAAGAAGACCTCGTAGGAGGAAAGCGGTGTGTTGCTGGTCCTGAGTTCGACGTTTGGGTTGATGCAAGTTCCTTAGCACCGAAATAGCTTGAAGTCCTTTAACTGCTCGCCACCGGTCCTGTTTCTCTGTCTCTTTCTCTCACTCTTACTTGACGACTGCTCACCACCAGTCCCGTTTCTCTGTCTCTATCTCTCACTCTTACTTGCAACGTCAATACATCGGTTGGCACGATTCTGCAGTGAAGTGAAATACACCCCCAATGCCCCTCTCCATAATGCTTCTTTTATACCGGTTCTTGGCTGACCGAAATGTGCACATGAGACGAGACGCGGGCCTACAAATTGCACTCTCAACGACGCTTACGCTTCCGTTTTTTTTCTGTACTTCCGGTACTCTACACGCAAGATACATTCGCGCCATTTTTGAACTTCAAGGTCGGCCATTTTGTTCGCCACTTCTTGTTTCTTTCTTTCGATGTTGCTATGAAAGGAATTCAATTCACACAGCTTCGTTGTCACATTTCATCTCTCGTTCACTCGGTTCGCCACCTGTTTTATTTTTATCCAGCCGTGTACGATTGCTGAATTCACGTGAACGACAGCACGCCACTGGTGGTCTCTTTGAACGATGAATCCCGGTTGGCTCATCGGAGACAGCAGTCTGCGAGTTCTGCCTTTCAGTTACACTACATTAGTATAGACAGAAAATCAGCAAAAACTAAAAAAACAGAAATGGAAAGAAAAACAACTGTCTGGATATTTCAAGGCGCAAACCAGCAAGATTGCAGACGAGAAGACCTGGATGTGAGGAAGAAAGAGAAATCTCAAGAGAGAAACTGAATCTCTTTTAATAGCAGCACAAAACGACACCATAAGGACCAATAATATTAAAGCGAAAATGGATGATACGCAAGAGAATAACAAGTATATATTATGTAGAGACAGATGAAACAGTTAATCACTTGATAAACAAATGCAGCAAACTGTCTCAAAAGGAGTACAAAAGTAAGCACGACTGGGTAGAAAAGGGGATCCACTGGAAATTGCGCAAGAGATTAAAATTTGACCATAGTAACAAATGGCATATGTTCAAACCAGAATACGCCCCTGTGAATGAGACCCACGAAATTTTCTGGGATTTTGAGATACAAACGGATCACGTAACCCCAGTCAGAAGACCATAACTAGCGTTTGTGGGGATTAAATAACAAATTAAAAAAAACAATAACATAAAATATAAAATAGAATAAAATAGAATAAACACAAAATGAAATAGATAGACAAACAAATAGATTAATACAAAAATAACAATTTCCCCAAAAGAGCCTCTGACAGGAAGCGCAATCCGTGCATGCCTGGAAAGATGGACCAAAAAGAAACTCTTCCTCAGTTCTCTTGACATACCTTGACTGAGACAGCCGGCACTTTTTTTTTTATCTCTCGACAACCAGCTGGAGCGTATATGTTTGCTCAGGCCTCTAGCCAAACAGCACGTTGTGTCTCCTCCTCGTAGCAGCGTCAGCTGAACATACCGAATGACCAGACTCACATGGCGGACCCACAAACCCCTTATACTCGATACCGACGACTCACAATTTACCAAAATAATTCCTGAGATTTCTATAACGCCTTGACCAAGAGGCACGGTTATTTCTACTGGTTCATAAAAACATTCCCACCACAAAATAGTTGAAAACCCCGAAAATAAAAATTGAGTTGAAAAGTACCCCTGTCTCTCTTTCGGTCATTTCTTCCTTTGCTGCTTCAACAAACAAAAAGAAGTGAATAGGGATAAGTTACTAACGTCATAATTTTCTAACACACCGTTCCAAACTATCTTGTACCCCATATATTAATTAACAAGAAAAAAACGTATTTGTCATCTCATAGATTTTGCTGATTCAACGGACCATAGAAGGAAAATAAAAGAAAGCGAAAAGATTGCCCCCCAAAATTGCCAGAGAACTGAAAAAAACTGTGGAGGATGAGGGTAACGGTGATGCCAATTGTAGTTGATGCACTTGGAACAGCCACTAAAGAATCTGAAAATAGATTGGAAGAATTGGGAATCGGAAGAAGAATCGAAACCATCTTGACCACAGCATTGCTAAGATCGGCTAGAATACCCTGGAGAGTCCCTAGACCTGAGGAGATTTCAAACTCCTCTAAAAGACCGCCAGCTAATACTGGCGGGGAAAACCCACAATGAATTAAATGATAATTACTAAAATCAGCTAGAATACAGAGAAGAATCTCAGAGACCTGTAGAGATTTGCTGTCACTGAAACCAACCAGGATTCTTAGAAGACTCCTGGAGATATGAGGAGCCTTGCTGTCACTCAGACTCCAGTGAAAAACCTCCAGTTAGTACTGGTGTGAAAAACCTGCAAGGAGTTATGAGACTAGGGGAATTTGTTGGTGTTATTTGTTTCGTTTAGTTGGTAGTAGGCGGTTTGGGGTTTGGCGTATCTGACTTCATTTGTTTTTGTTTTTCTCTACTCCATTTAATTCGTTGACGTCTTCTTGTGACTGTGAAGGCTGAAAAGGAATTACTGAAAGAAGGAAGAAAGAGACGAAGATACCTTTCAAACTTCAGCCTTATTTTGGGAGTTTCATACGGCTGTTCTCTTGTGAGGAAATGTCCGCCTAGACCATTAGCGAACAGTCACGTCTCCGCAAAAAGGCGTTGAAATGTACTTGTGGTTTTCGATAGTTGAAAAATACAAAGTTGGTGTTTTTAGTAGTGGATGATAAGTCTAGTTGGTGCTTATGTCAAGTGCGTATTTTTTTATAATGTTTGTTTCAGCGGTATCGGCTCTCTAGCAACAGATATGGCTAAGTGTCAGGCCTCAATACCCGAACAGCACGTGTGTTCACTGCTAGCAGCCGCGTGAAAGAGGAACCGTTCAGTGCTACGGTGTAGGCTGAAGTAAGGTAGAATTTCCCTTTTCCGCTGGGACGGTCCTTTCTTTGGAGATGCGCCACTCCTGTTGGGGGCTTCTGGGAATTTTTACACTTTTTGAATTTATTTTAATTCATTTATTTATTTATTTCTAAACCCTACAGAGTAACAGAATACCACAAAGTAACAACAACAACAACAACAACAACAATAATAATAATAATAAAAATAATAATAATAAAAATAATAGAATACCCCAAAATAAAAGAAAGCGAAAATCAGGACAAATTCTTGGACAACGGCAGAACGGAAAAAGTTGTGAAACATAAAAGTGACAGTGATACCAGTCGTTGTTGGAGCCCTTGAAACAGTCCCTAAGAACCTGGAAGGGAGAGGGTTTGAAGAATCGAGATGATATAGAACGTAGCAGTATTGAAATCGGCTTGGATACTGAGAAGAGTCCTGGAAACCAGAAGAAACTAGTTGTCACTCAGTCTACCGAGAAAAAATACCAGTTTGAGCGAGTACGAAAACCTCGCAAGTCATTAAATAATAATTGGGGGCGGGGAGCGTATAAAAAATATTTTCATTCTTTAGGGGCCTTTTTTCTCTAAAGTTTATTTATTTATTTTATGTTTATTTCTAAGAACTTCTGTAATTATTTAATTACAGAAATTCATAGAAATAAACATAGAATAAAATAAAAAATCAGAAATATCTTTATTGATCCAAATATTAATTTGTTAATATAATTGTTAGCGTTCAACAATTAAAACAAAATTTAAAAGTTGTTTAAAAAGGTAATTTTACGTTTAAAAATAGGGTGTCAGAATGTTCCGTCCGATTCAAACTCACTTGGTAAAAAAAGTGAAGGGGAAATTATTAATCATGTTGGATTGAAGAACACACGGTAGATTGTTTGGTAGGGACTTATTTTATATTCACCGTTAAGCCGAAATATGGAATTGTTACATGAAAAATAATTATTTTTGCTGGATTTAAAAAAAAAAAGTAAGTGTATTTTTTTTCATATTCTTAATTAGAATGTTTAATATTAAGCATTTATTTGTTTTTAAAATGCAGCCCATGAAGAAATATAGAACTAGATAAAATGTTTCATTTTTTCATCGAAAAGGTCTTCATTTTCTTATAATCAAAAAAATTATATTAAGATTTAAGCACGAAATTTTTCGTAGTCATTTTACTGATTTAAAAATTTTTTTTAAAAGAATAATTCCTAATTTTGGTAAATTATTTGTGCGCGGTAACTGATTAATAATAACTAAATCGATTAAAATTATTCCAAGGAGAAAAAAAGGCAAATTATGAGAAAGCAAAATTGTTTAAGTAGAAAAAATGATATTAATTTTTCTTTCTTTCAATTGTAATAAGAAACAGGTTTCGTTATAGATTAAAGCTCGCATTATACACACACACACACACACACACATATATATATATATATATATATATATATATATATATATATACTAAAATGAATTGGCCCGCAAATGAGTCTGAATTCGGTATTTTAGGTTTTTATTATTTGATATATTTGTGCTCTACACGTGTTTTTAACTTTATGGTCTTCTTCAGGAGGTTGATTATGGCATTTAACTGACTTTCAACCAAGTTAAGATGCGACACAAGGTCATTTTATTGTAGGGGACCCATGCACAAATCGAGAGATATTCAGCCATAATAATAAAAAAAGAATGCTTGCTTCCTTTAGCATTTTCCATATTGGGGCACCTCGATCGCCAAGCTATAAACTCAGTCCTACCTGGAGCAGAGGAAAGGTCTCCTGATACCAGGCGATTTGAATTAATAACACCCTCCCAATTCTAACGCCGGGCAGGTCCATGCTATTAAGGAGATTGATAATAATTAGGGGGTTAGTTGTTTGTAGCTTTTAGTATATGTACTTTTACCGTGAAGATTATTTTGATAGGGTTGTGATTATTTTTTTTATTTCCGGGATTAAATATGAATGTCCTGTTTGAGTTAATTGTCCGTGAAAACCTTTGGCCTCTGCAGATTTTTTTTTTTTATGTATGTACATTGTAACCCGGATATAAGAGAGTTGTGGGGATCAGGGAAGAAGTCTCTTATATCAGGTTTTGGTCTATTTTGTTTAGGTAATACAGGGTCTTATTTGGAACCAGAGAAAATCTCTCTTATATCCGGGTCACCCTGTATATACCATATGCGAATCTACATACATATGAAGAAACGTATTTGACGACATATAAGACACAACCCAGTTTCATCAGGGGAAATATCCCCCCCCAAAAAAAAAACAAACAAACAAAGTGCTAATATTAAATGTGATGAAATTAATATAATGAATATTATCAGTAATTAAACTTTTACTCGGCATAACAGCCTTTTAAATAATGACAATAGGTATATGAACATTACTCTAAAATCTAAGCTTATAGGAGTTGCTAGGTAGCTAATTTCGGCCAACTATTGCGAATTTTAAACCTACATATGGCATATAGGATGCAGGGGAATTTTAAAAGATATTTTTAGTAAAAAAAATATACACCTTATATGCCGTTAAATATTCACATACTTGCATGTACATCCATGTATATACACATTTTCAGGGTTGTTTTTTTTTTCTTTCTTTCTCTTTTTGAGTTTATTGCGTAAGAACATATTTGATTCCACAGATATGTTTTTAAGATTGTGTATATATTTGCGTTTGTTAGTCAGTACGTTAAGTTCAGTTATCTGTGTGTGTGTGTTTACTAGGTTTAAATTTATCAATTAAGTTATCTATGTCCATATATGAGGCCGGACACTAAGCTTGACTTTTTTAAAAATTGATAGTACATAATTGTATAGTATATAATTAATTGATAGTATGTTTGTAATATATATATATATATATATATATATATATATATATATGTGTGTGTGTGTAAAAAAACATTCCCGTTGTAGGTCCTAAAGAGAGAAAAAAGTAAATATTTCAAAATGAATAGGTCCATTAAAAGATTTGTATTGTTTTAAAAAAAATGATTTATTTCGTTCTTACATACGTGTATATTTCGAGTTTGTTGTTTTCGTCAGAGAACATATGTGGCACAAGGCCATGTGAATGGGGCACCCAATGAGACTCGAACTCACTTGTGTAGGTTTGTTAAGCTGGAAACATACACGTATGTTAGAACGAAATAAATAATTCTTTAATGGACCTATTCATTTTGAAATATATATATATATATATATATATATATATATATATATATAAGCACACAGAACTTTGATTATATATATATAATCAAACAAGACTCAAGGCTTTAATCTTTTAATTGATAGTGTATATATATATATATATATATAAGTTTTGTGTGCTTGATTTCATTCAAGCCATTTTTTCTTTATGATAATGTTTGAATAAATAAAACGTCTTAGTATTTGAAATAGTGTTCCTCTAAAGTGCTTTAAAAAACAAAGCAAAATTTATCTGTTATTTTTCAAGATTAAAAACAGGAAAAGAAGTTCTGTTTCGGAAGTACCATAGTAAATCTGTTCAAAAGTTTGTTCTTTGTAAAAAAAGAAAAAAATGTTCTTGGGTTAATTTGACCCAATAAGGAATATAGAACCCCTCACCCCCCCAAAAAAATTACTAGAATAAAAAGTAAAGTTGGCGACCTTAGTTGAGGGTGACCCGAAGGCTCCCGTTTCATTAGCTACTACACTGAGGTGCAGGGGAGGACGCTACTCTTTTCCCTGGATTGCTCCACTTTACCCTTGATACATACCTTATAATGCTGAGTGTTAAACAAGGCAGCATCAAGTACCATTTTTTGAGTCATTGGTATGACTCGACCTGGGACTGAACCTCGGTCTCCCTTCGCGAACACCCTACTCATTCGGCCAATGGCCCTGAATAACTGTCCATAAAACTTTCATTTAAAGAAAAAAAAAAGTTCTTGAGTTTATTTGTTCCAATAAGGAATATGGAAAAAATGTACTTCTCGAATAATTGTTTCTAAAATTTTTATTTAAAGGAAAAAAAATCCAGTATTGTCATTTTTGTGTCCAAATCACATTTCGTATTTCTAAAAATAAACAGTAAATAAACTTTTTATTGTCATTACTCCCAAGTCCACCCAGAGTGGTAATATTTGTTAGGATCCCATCTATGAGTCAAATAGATCTGTTGAAAAATTATTCATATTTGATTGGAATACTTGATCCTATATAACTGTAAATTATTTGTATTAAGAATAGTTACTTGAAGCCATAATTATTTACTAAGGATTATTATTAGTTACTTGAAATCATATAACTGTAAATTATTTGTATTAAGAATAGTTACTTGAAGCCATAATTATTTACTAAGGATTATTATTAGTTACTTGAAATCATATAACTGTAAATTATTTGTATTAAGAATAGTTACTTGAAGCTAGAATTGTTTTCTAAGAATTATCATTATTATTACTTATTTGAAACCATATAATGTGTACAAACAAATGACTATTATTGAACAATAATATATATTTGAAACCATATAATTATTAGTATGAGATAGGAATTCTTGATATCATAAAAAAATTTTTCTAAATAACTACATCAAAAATATAAATATAGATATATAATTAAAATGATTCCCTAACCTTTCAATATAAAATAACCTTAGAAAGGTTGAGATGCTCGTTAAATCAATGTAAATTACTCCTTTATGTTTTTTTCTCTAACCTTGCTTCATCATCACATCTATATGAGGCAAATAACACACACCCAAACTATGCAATACCATCACAAAGTCTTGTCCAAGGAGATCGTTCACCCCAGACTGCACCTATTCCCTCACATGAAAAGGGGTAGGGTTAGAGTCAGTTGTTGATCTCTGTGAAGGCACCCCATAAAAGGAAAATGCAGACTGGAGTGAATAATTCTCCACCCCCGGGCCTTTTATAAGTGGGGTGGGGCTCCACATAAGACAATGACTTTGTGTGGTGTAATGGTTAGCAAGCTAGACTAGCAAACGTTCACGAGTAAGTTTGAGTCTCATTGGATGCCCCATTCATATGGCCTTGTGCCACATCTAAGCAAAAAGCTTAGTAAATTACTACCTTGTGTTGAATCTCTCTTCTCCACCCTTGCCCAGTTGGCTGTGGCTGTAGAATGTACCGACTGCTTCTCTGCAGAGGGGTAAGACCCCCCCACAACGAGTGTCCTGTATATGACACTAAACAATCTGATGGTGAGTTTCCAGCAGTGCTGGAGCTTTGGGGAATGCGGAGTACCCCTTTATTGCCATTGCTCCCAGGTCCACTCTGGCTCGGAGTGGTAGCACCTGATAGGGTCCTATCTATGGGTTAAATAGAACTAACAGCATACTAATGCTAAACTGAATTGTTTGAATAAACTGAATAGCTTGAAATAGAAATGTTTTTGACAATTAAATCGTACTTACATTTAAACTGTGTTCTTATGCTTAACTGAATTATTTGAAATAAAACTGTTTTTACACATAACTGAATTTTTACATATAACTACTTGAATAGTTTGAAGTAGAAATGTTTTTGACCATTAAACTGTGTACTTATGCTAAACTGAATTGTTTTAAAAATGGATTTGGCGTTAAATAACCTACAAAGGTTGATATGCCATAAAACCCAATAAACCAACCAACCAACCATCTTCTCCACCCACAAAACTTAATGATTCAGATTACCATCTGAACGAGTTAGAGTCGCACTTAGTGTTGTAGGAATTAGAATTGGTAACTCAAGTTCAGATCCTGGACAAATGTTCCCCTTCACATCCCCATAAAAAAAGGGTAGAGTGGGTTTGTTAGTCTTGTAACAGCAACCGTTCTAGGGGAACAAAATTTCTGAACTCAAACCAGCTATACTCGGTTTTAAAAAAAAAACACTGACCTTGTGTCACATACTGCCCATGGGTAAATGTATATATTTTGATTGTTTAGGAGGCGCGCGGCCTTGAATCCATCTCACCTCACTTTCACTAAATATTGGTAAATAGTTGGGTTTACTGATTTTTTTTTTCTTTAGCTTTAGTTAGGCAACCAGTCTAGAAGAAGGAAAACTTTGAATTAAAACCAGCTGTACTCTGCTTAAAGATTGACCTTGTGTCACAATCTGCTTGGAGTTGAACGGTTGGGTCAATATTCACATATATTCTCTCTAACAGTTATCGTCATTGGAAATGGAATCGGCAATGAATCCATCTGCTCTCCTCTTCCCTTTAGCTATAGGTAAATAATAGGGCAGTCTAGGTTCTTTAACCTTGGTTAAGCATCCAGTCTAGGAGAAGGAAAACTTTGAATTCAAGACAGCTGTACGCAGCTTAAAAAAAATTGACCTTGTGTCACATTCTGCTGGTGGTGGAAGGGTTAGGTAAATACACACAATACATACCAGTTTGAGCTGGGTCTGTTTCTATGTCCTGTCTGGTTTACTAGTTTTTTCCCGTTGATATTGAATTTTTCCGGTCAAATTAGTCAACTGTGTGTGACACTGTGACACACCCTTAAAACTGGAACAGTGTACCAAGTTTTGTGTATTTTTGTATTAAAAAAAACTGACTTGGTCACTCAGCATCCAAAAACTGACTTGGTCACTTAGCGTCCAAAAACTACATTATATCATAAAATTAATGATTGATCTTAATGGCATGTCAACCCGTCTAGGGTTATTTTATGCTTACAGGTTAGGGAATCATGATTGTATTTGTATGTTTTGTGTAGTTGTTTCTTAAGATTTTTTTTTTTTGCAGATGATCCTATCAAATATGAATGATTTTCAAACTGATCTTTGTGACCAATAGATTGGACAATAACAGATACTACCACTCCAGGTCAGAGTGGACCTGGGAGTAATGATAATGAAGAGGTACTTGACACTTCCCAGATCTTCACAACTGAAGCCTCAACATTAGATGCAGTTTAATGTCATAACCAGGACACTCCTTTTTATGAAAAAGTAGTCTTACCCCTATGCAGAGGATACAGTCAATGGTCGTAATATTTTTTTTTTCCTTTGATTTCCTTACAAAAGAACTTAGAGAACCCAGGCTACTCTTTGGGCAGTAGAATACATGATCGCTCCTCTGCAGAAGGGTAAGACCCCCCACCCCCAACGAGTGTTCTGGATATAACACTACACGATCTAATGGTGAGGTTCCAGTAATGCTGGAGCTTAGGGGAATGTAAAGTACTCCTTCATTGCTATCGCTCCCAGGTCCACTCTGGCCTGGTGTGGTAGCACCTGATAGGGTCCTATCTGTTGGTCAAATAGAACGGTTTGATATTTAAACTGAGTGCAAACAAATGCCTTTTGCTAAATTGAATTATTAGAAATAGAACTGTTGGATCATTTAACTGTGTGTAAACAAATAACAGATGTTTAATTGAATTATTAGTGATATATAGTAATACTTTGAACCATTTAACTTTGTTGACATGTGTTAAATTGAATTATGAGAAATAGAACTGTTTGATCATTTAACTGTAAACAAATGACTGAGGTTTAATTAAATTGTTGATGATACATAGCATTACTTGGAACTATTTATGTTTGTTGACCCATCCTAAATTGAATTGTTAGAAATAGAACTGTTTGATCATTTAACTGTATGTAAACAAATGACTGAGGTTTAATTAGATTGTTGGTGATACATAGCAATACTTGGAACTATCTAAATTTGTTGACTTCAGTTTACAAATCATATATATCTAATATGTATGTATAAACCAGATTTAGCATTAAATAACCTACAATGGTTGAAATGCTATATAACCAACACAACCATCTATCTCTTACCCATAGCTGGAAGCTGGTGTAGGGATGAACTTAAATGCTAAAACATAAATGCCTATCTCAATTTTGTCCCTTACTTTTGGACGTTCCAAATTTGAAAATAAATAAATAATTGTTATAATTCTTTTTCTATCCTTTGCAAATGATTCAAATTTTAGTATGTTATTATGGATGATAACGACTACCAGTTGTCAAAATTTCAGCTTTTCACAGTTGTTATTTCTAACAAATATTAAGTTTTAAAATTTTGACCCTTAGTTTTGGACGCTACTGTATATATAAAAGGGAGGTAATTAAGTTTTTAAAAAGCAAAAGCCTGTTTCTGACACTAAAATATTATGATGGCCGAATTTTCAATATTTATTATTCCACTCTTTAAGCGAATTTCATCTGAGATCATTTTTTGAATTTAAGATTTTGAGAAAATGAAAATATTTTCTTTTTGTTCACCCTCCTCTATTAATTTTAACAGCTGTCTTTTTTTTTTTTTTTTTTTGTTATTCATTTTAACATTAATTTTTATAAAATATTTGATAAAATTTTTGTTTGATATTTCAACAGATTAATTTTTGTATATATTAATGTGACCTGAATCTTTTTGTGCCTGTTGATGACAATTTTTGTTTGTTCTGCGTTGTGGTCCCCAACGAAAAAAAAAATTATATTTAGATTATACACTATACAAATAAGAATATATTTCTCTCATTTGTTTCATTTTTTTTTTTAATTGAACAATTCAGATCCAAAATTGCATCTTCAACTTGTCACAATTTGGTCATTGACTATTTTACTTTAGTTTTTTATTGCTCTGTCTGTAGAGCTTAGTATAATAAAAAGTTAAGTTGGCGACCGTAGTCGAGGGTGATCAGAAAGCTCCCTTTTCAATAGCTACTACACCTAGGTGTAGGGGAGGGCGCTACTCCTTTCTTTGGAGTGCTCCACTTTACCCTTGATACGTACCTTATATTGCTGAGTGTTAAGCATCAAGTACCATTTTTTAAGTCTTCGGGATGATGTGACTTGGGATTGAACCCAGGTTTCCTGGACCATTGGTGAACACTCTACCCACTAGGCCAATGAGCCAATAGAGCTTTGTATAAACTGACTGTATCTTTAAAAAAAAGTTATGTCCTAAATAAAAAACCAAACTATATCTGATAGGCTTCAGTTTTGGAGATCTGGGGAGTATATAGTATCCCTTCATTGACATTACTCCCAGGTCCACTCTAACCCTGAGTCGTAGTACCTGTAAGGGTCCTCTCTATGAGTCAAATAGTTCTATAAAAATTGTGAGTATTACACAGGAATATTTTGAAAAATTCAACCATGTGTAAATTATTTGCATTAGATAGGAGTACTTGATACCTTGTAACTATGCAAGCAAATAATTATTATTAAAAAGGATTACTTACTTGAAACAGTATAATTGTGAATAAGCTATTTGTATTTGAAAGAAATACTTGAAACCCTATAACTGTGTATAAACAAATGATTATCATCAAATAGGATTAGATATTTTAAACCATATTATTAGTATTAGACAGGAATACTTGAAACCATACAATGGCATGCAAACAGATAATAATTATATAATGTGTTGTTATTTTAAATCATCCATTTGTATATAAATAAAATTATAAATCATCCATTTGTGTATATTAGCATCAAATTATTTCATATCATCCATTTGTGTATAAATAAAATCATAGATCATCCATTTATGTATAAATTATTAGCATCAAATTTCAGTATTGAATTACCTGTAAAAAGTTGATGTGCCATTCAAACTTAATTAATATAACAAAACTCATTAATCCGAATCTTGTATGTCTAAACTATTTGGTCCTGTCAGAAAAAATAGAAACTATTTCTTTTTGCTTAGCAAACAGAAGACGTAGTTCTATTCCAGAAATATTCCAGGGTGGAACGATAAAATTGTCGTCCTAAAGAAAACAACACTACAGCTTTATTTTAAAACTTTTATTGAAAAAATCAATTCAGGTAACTTGATTATGTAGTAGAGCTGACATCTATTCAATGTAGCCGCCTTCAGCCTCAATCCCCGCCTCGATACGGATCTGAAACTGGGAGCATGTCTTTCCCACAAGCGCCGGCAGGAGCTTGGCAAATACTCGGTGGATGGCAGCGATCAGGCTGGCTTTGGTGTTGTGGGAGGTCATGTTAGTGATGTTCTCGACATATGACCAAACGAAGTAGTTCAGTGGGTTCAGGTCGGGGGAGGAGGGGCGCCAGTAAGAGAAGGGTACAAAGTCGTAGCACTCCTTCTGAAGCCAAGCCTGGGTCTCTTTGGACTTGTGGGCTGGCACCGAGTCCTGCTGCCACATGCAGGGTCTGCTACCAGCCACCTGATTGCACCAGAGGATCACCACACTCTTCAGCACATCCAGGTACACTTTGGTGTTGACTTTCAAGCCGACTTCGAAGATGTGAGGTGGCATGATGTGGCCCTCACTTGAAACCACACCAAAGACTATAACCGTTGCTGGAAATTTTGTTTTCATCACCCTGGGCAGGTTGAACCATCTGGATTTGCGTTTTGAGGGTGCTGGCAATGGTCCTGTTGTCATAACTTGGATCGGTAGAGAGCATGAGTTGTACAGCAGCGCATCTCCGATCTCGCTCGTTGAACATTGTGTCACTTTCAGACATGATAGAATGCTCCTATCGCTCATGGGATTTGTACACAACTGGCCAACTAGTAGATGGTCTGCATCACAAAAAGAAAACCGGTTTTCATTAAACGGAAATGGAATCATGTTGTCTTTTCTAGGGCGACAATTTTATCATTCCACCCTGTATATGATTTTAGAAGGGGCATTTTGTTTACAGTTTAAATACTTTGTTGAAACAATCTTTAATTTTCTGACATGCATGTATACCAGCTATCTTTCGTTTTTGTTTTTATTTTAAAACATCAACTTTGAAATGATGAAACTTTAGTCCTTATAGTTTTCTTGAATAATAAAAATAAAAACAAGGGAGAAATAACTTATTTATAGACACGTTAGAAATTGTTTCAACATTGTAGTTATATATTGGAAACAGGACGCCCCACCTTGTCTAAAAACC
>CAUZXS010003807.1:0-56314 GCA_963585895.1 Sepioteuthis lessoniana | reverse complement strand
TGTGGCCGAAGATGCAATGAGGTAATCCAATACAAAGGAAAATTCATTAAATATCAAATTTTTCTTTAGTTTATATATGGATCTAACAAGGATTTGTGATACGCTTGACCAGGGCAAAACGTATATTTGTTTTTTCTATTGACTATTAATTTACTGTAAAAGAAAACTTAGAAAACTTTATATGCAATATATGCATATATGTTCCAAGAATATTTGGGAAAATTTTCGTAAACGTACATGCAAATTTTTTTAAGTAAAAATCATTTAAATATTTGTTGTTCCGTTCCTTAACTTATGGCCGCTACAGTATATATACACATATATATATATATATATATATATATATATATATATATATATATATATATATATATATGAGGGTGTGTTGAGGGTGTTCTTGAGCCAAAAAGAAGAAAATAACCCACAGCCTTGAAATGTACACGTTATTTCACACATTTAGCCCGGACTTCTACGCTTTTGGTACATCATAACTCACATTTCTTTAAACAAAAACAAATAAATATATCCCATACTCTTTTTGGCTGGGTCCAAAAACTTACGCAGATTCAACAGTGAAACAGATATTTTAAGTATGCATTTCTTTTGTTGAAAAAAAAATTTTTCTGTTAACTTTGACTTTTTCTGTTAAGTTTGACTTCCATTGTTAGAGTTACATAAGTAATTTGGCAAATATATACATAAATCATATTACATATGCGCACTGCATATGTAAATGTGTACATAATTATTTAAAACCTTTTCAAATCTTTACACGAATTATACACAGATACCATCAAACTGTAAATTCTTATCTAATCTTATTAGCCTTTTTTCAATCCACTACAGTATAATTGGTTTTTCCTAACATCTAATGGGTATATATATATATATATATATATATATATATATATATATATATATATATATATATATATATATAATGCCATTACATGTAAGGATGTAAATATATCTTTTTAATAAAAAAGATATGCTCATTCTCTTCTTGGTTTGTCCGAAATTATTTCAGCAACACTTGTTAAATGAACATGGTGAAAAAAGCGCGACCAACAAACCTTTCAATAGGATTATTCTATGATAAGGCATAGTTTCGCGACCAAACCATCATTAGCACTAAGTCAGAGCGCCCCAGTAATATCTTACAATGCCATCAGACATTGTCGGCTTCCCATCACACATTGTCAGATAAAGTATAATCCTCTTCGTATAAGCTTCATTGATATCCACCACTTTCCAGCAACGAAGCATTATGATGTAAAATTTGGATGACTTGACAGTACATTAAAAGCACGTACAAAGTCAATGTACGAGAATTCAATGATGAACCGATAATTTAATGATGTTGATTTGAATTATATGACGAGATGATAACGTTAAATTCATCGAAAAATCGAGACAACATTCTTCATAATCCAAATTCAAATGACTATTCTTTAAATTTTTGATCCATACCGATAACCAAAAATTCCTCTACAATAGGGAAACTTATGACTCTGGATCCCTTTAATCAATTTACGATATCTAACTGAAATTTACGCCGTTATCGACACGGACGACTGGATCATTCTGTTTGATCATAATCCTCAAACAGACCCAAGCATAGTTGTATTGATAATCGAATGCAAATGATTAATAACAATATTGTTATTACAAGAATCGTTTTAAGGTAGTTTGAACCGCGATAAATCAGTGTATTTATTGGTTGATTCGTGTCAAGTACAAAACTACTGTCTTTTCCATTTGTTGAATGTACCATATAGTTATATATGGTACAGACCTTTTGTACAGAAGAATTATTTTGTTTTTATTATAACCACAAACGGGTTCTTCAGCGAGTATATATTCTATATGAGAATACATGTATATCTATCTGTTGGTATATAGTTATGCAACTTGATAGATAAGAATTTAACCTGTAAAATGTAATATCAACGAGTTTGATATTTTTACAAAGGTGTGGTACAATACACGTCAGGTATTTGTATCTATTCTTATCAATTTTTTATCTTTTTTATTTCTATTTTTTATTTTTTCATTTAATTTCTTTTATTTTCTTTTCAAACAAGTAGTTATGAGACTGTCATTAGGAGGTTTGAAAACATTCATTTATTTAGGTTTTATCCTCTTCTATTGGATAGTATTGAACACTTTTCTGATTTAAGAAAAGACGATTTGTTTATTCCAATATATATATATATATATATATATAAATATATATATATATATATATATATATATATATATATATATATATATATATATATATATATATATATATATATATATATATAATAACACAAAATACATCTGTTTCTACGCACACATGTTGTGAATGAAGAGGTGCTGAAAAATAGTCGGACCATGGAATGTATATATTTAACTTGCAGTTTAACGCAGTCGGCACATTGTTTCTCGATATTTTTTAACCTATACCGCAAAAATAATGAAAATTTAAAAAGAAGGATGATAATTCTTTCTTGGTTGAACGGTGAACTTTTCTGCTTATCTTCGCAACAAAGGATAAAAAATAAATATAAGATAAAAACTTATACCGAGCCTATCAAACGTTCGAAACAATAAATAAAAGTTCGAAATAACAAGGAAAAGAGAAGATTCAAAAGTAAGTCAATCCGAGTTAGAATACGATCTGGACTGAAAAAATAACTACTTCCCAATTTCCTATCAACTCTAACAAAATGGAATTCTTTGTTTCATCTACTTAGAAACACAAAAAGCCTTTATTTTCACCTGCGTTACATTTCGGTTTATTTGTTTGTTTGTTTGTTTGTTATTTTTGGCATATCAACCTTTGTAGGTTATTTAATACCAAATCCATTTTTATACAAATAAACAGTTCTATTTTAAATAATTCAGTTCAGCCTAAATACACGGCTTGATTGTCAAAAACATTTCTATTTCAAGCTATTCAGTTTAGTCAAACAGTCCTATTTCAAACAATTCGGTTTAATATAAGAAGTTTTTGTTTACACACAGTTAAATGTCAAAATAGTTCTATTTCAAATAATTCAGTTTAGCGTAAGTACGCATTTTAGTTCTATTTGACCCAAAGATAGGACCCTATCAGGTGCTACCACTCTGGGACAAAGTGGACCTGGGAGCGATAGCAATGAGGGGGTACTCCGCATTGCCCAAAGCTCTAGCACAAGTAGAACCTCGCCATCAGATTGTTCAGTGTCATATCCAGGACACTCGTTGAGGGGGTTCTTACCCTTCTGCAGAGAAACAGTCGATGCATTCTACAGCCCAATCCGACTGGGCAATTCGATTTTAATGAAAGTTTTGTTTTATTTATTTTTCATCATTAGTTTCTGAATAGATTCAGGACTATTGATTGATGTTTGTCCAACACCAAATAGCTTTTACGCAGAACATAAGCTCACTAAATTCTATGTAGGTAAAATTTCTAGTCACAAAAGGTGACGCTCTGTTTTTGAAAGAGTTTAAACGTTCCCATTTGTTGCTTCAGCAGTCAAAATCGTGAGAAAATCTTTCATGTAGGACACACAAGAACAAAAAAGAACAAAACCCTTATGAAAACAGTTGGCACAATATAAATCAAAGTCAACACCACCATCAAACATTATAAACTTCCTGATGAAAGTGTGAATACACTTGAAACATGTGTAGAAGAAGAATCAATAACTCAGAAAAGAAATCTACTTGTGGACCTATTTCTCTTTAAATATTTACTTTTTTCTCTCATTGGACCAACAGAAAGTCTTTACATATATATATATATATATATATATATATATATATATATGATGGTTATGATATATATATATATATATATATATATATATATATATATATATATATATATATATATAAGTGTCAGCTGAAAAATTAATATTTAAACCAAGATACTTTAAAGGAATGTGACCAAATGAGATTTATTTTTCACAGCCCCACTTGGAGTCCACACACTTCTACCACTGGTGTTACTGTATTTGGATCCGATTGATCAAAAAAGCCAGTAGATATGACGTCATTATATGAAATTTTCAGCTTATGAACTTTTCACCCCACCTTCGTATATATATATATATATATATATATATATATATATATATATATATATATATATATAAAGAGAGAGAGAGAGAGAGCATCGCTCATAAATAAATATATCTGTGACATTTTTAATGAAAAGTTTATTTTACTTATTTAAGGGCGATTATGTATATATGTGTGAGAGAGAGAGTGAGAGAGAGAGAGAGAGTTTTTATGGCAAGCCATTACAACACTACCTAGACCATGGATCATATAATCAGAATAGAACAATAATAGACTCTAGTATGTGACTGCCCTTCACTTACAGAAGACTTAATAATCAATTGGCCAAAATACAGTCGATGATGAAGATAGCCATCCCGAAAGATATCTGTGCATCAGGGTATTGAAAAAGATAAACGACACATAGAATCTCGTGAGGTGACTTATTACCATTTCTTCGAATGAATATAAAACAGTATCATAAAGAGCTGTTTTCTTAAGCGGTCAGCAGCGTCATTAATAATTAAGTTGATTTAATAATTAGAGACATCGGTTTTTAAGTAAGTCTGGCTTCTAAACATGAATTATTTAAAATATAATGATTTTTTTTATTAAATTCTCGTTGAGTCCTTCACAAAATGACTAAAATCGAGATTTAACATTATTTATTTACTCCTGCCAAAATTTATCGATTGTTTTCAGAAAAAAAATGACTACCATTTACTCAGCTTAATTTATCACAAGGCCAAAGTATAGGATATCCAATACGAATTACATTCACTACCATTAGTGTGATAACTTTTTGCTGTGTTAATTCTTTCGAATATTCACTTACTTCCGCTTTTATCTTATATTTCCATTGTTCATTTTGTTTACTTTTTTCATATTTTCTGGAGTTGCCTTTCTTTTTGGTTTTACATGTCATTTTTCTTTCTTAATCAATTTTTTCATTTTTATTGGATCTTTTTTTTTTCTTTTTATCTTATCTCTTTTTTCTCTATCCTTATATCTGTTTTATCTTTGTTTTTATGTTCCATCTCGTTTTCCGTTCTCTTTCTTTCTTATTCTGATATTTATTCCATACACTATCGTTCACAATTAGGTACATTCCTAAAAATTTTGATAGAAATATACACATTTTCATGAAAGTATAAATCTTTCATCAAAATACCTTTTTATAAATTTTTATAAGATAATATCTTTAAGTATTTTATAAAATTATTTAGAATTTCCTCATATTCTACATATAAGCTGATAGGGATATATATTTGAGGGCGGTATTTTTATAACTTTTTTTTATAATATGTTTATAATTTTCCAATCTATCTATCTATCTATCTATCTATCTCTCTCTCTCTCTCTCTCTCTATATATATATATATATATATATATATATATATATATATATATATATATATATCCCAGTCTCTTTATATCTATATAACTGTCTTTACTGCTTTTTTTTCTTTCTTCTCTTCATTTTTTAAGAAATTGGGTGGTTCTTGATTCTACTTTCCTTATGACTTTTATATAACCCATTTCTAAATTTACTTTTGAGAAATAAATTGCCATTCAATCTCAAATGATGTCCTTTTACGTCTCTTCTTTTGCCTAAAACCGTCCTTTTTCATTTCAATGCGTATGTGTTACCAACACTAAAAGCTGAATGAACCAATCGTAATTCCTATCATTCTTTGCAATTTGCTTCTTCCCAATCTGCCAGTGTTTGTATAATTGATTCTTTTTTTCACTGCAATGATTCCCTTGCTTGGTTAGTCGAATAAAATCAGACTTTTTAAAGAAGAAGGTTCGTGACTTGGCATGGAATTGAAGAGTTTTGCTTTCATGAATTTTAATACTCCACCTCGGTTGCTCGTAATTCCATTGTATTTGACACCAGTGTATACTTTAAAGAAATACAAAAACGGAGAATATAAAAAGTAACTAAAAAAAATCAAAGAAGAAATGAGTTTGATTTGAAAAAGAAAACGCGCAAACAAAACGAGTATGAACAAAAAAAAGAGACAAAGAAAGAATGTAATAAGGAAAGAGAAAGAGACAATAGAAGAAAGAGTTAAAAGAATAGAAATAGAGAAAATGAATAAAAAGAGATAAGAAACAGAGGGGACGGGAAAAGTTAAGCAAAGAAAGAAAGAAAGAAAGAAAGAAAGAAAGAAAGAAAGAAAGGGGACATTTCCGAAAAGAGTGTAATAATTGATAAATTCATAAATGACATCATTGTCATTAATTCATTTAATTTGAAGCATTAGTTTATTTTCCTGTTTCTCTTTTTCTGTTTCTCTTTTTTGTTGCAATTGTTTATTTACTGCTTGATTCTTCTCAGCCGTCTGCTTCTTCTTCTTCTTCGAATTCACCTTCTTCCTCCACTGTTGCATCCTATGATGAAAGAAAAACATTTGCTTGAAGCAAGCCACGTTTTGACACGAACACTTTAAGTGCGTCGACATATCAATCTCATGAAAGTCTGTCACTACCACCAACATCATCATAACCATCATTATCATAATAATCAATCAAGCGTCTTTAAGGTAGAGTAACAAAATTATGGATTGCGAAAAGCTGAGAATTACATAATTTATCTATTTAATATATAAAAACAAGATACTATTTTCATTGCAAAAATTATGTTGAGCCTTCATAAAATGATTCATGAACATATTAGTTTTATTCGGTCATATAATCTATATGTTAATACGCTTGTTATTATCTAATCATTTCAGTCATGAGAGAGTGGTAAATAGCTTAGGAGAAATTTAAACGATGTATCTGTAGAAATCTCCAATTAGAGTTGAAGGTTTTGAATATAACCTGTGTTCGGCCCCGGAGATACCATTTTGCAGAGAAAGATTAGTTGGAGACCAGCAAAGAATTACCAAGATCTGCTGAATGCGGACCCTGGATGCAGCCTAAGAGGACCTGCCAGGAGCGATGAATGATAAGAATGATAAGAAGAATGATAAGGTGAGAGAGAAAGTCAGGGAAGTCCATGCTATCAGCACGGCTTGATGACGAGATAGATAGATAGATAGATAGATAGATAGATAGACTTTTCGCACGCACACTCTCACAACCACTTGTTATTTGTGCTTGGTGTTGTGCAAAAAATAAATAAATAAATCATCTCTGCTCGAGAGAATTTTTCTCCTTGGCACTACATTTCCACTCGTCAAGGGATATATTTACCAGTGTCCGAAGTACCCCAGAAGAAGAATTTCGACGAAGCAGAGCTATTTTGGGGACTGCCTGCAGGAGGCTTGCTTCCTGTGGGGTACCCTCGTTAATATATATATATATACATATATAGATATAGATACAACTGCTACTGTGTTATCACCCTGGTTGGCGGCTGATGAGGCTAGGGTATCGCACCTGCTTTCACACGTTGTATGATGAAAAAAAAAATTAGATATAGATACAACTTGGACGGTTTAACGAGGGGACCCTGCAGAAGTAAACCTCCTGCGGGCAGTGTAATCTAAGAATAAGAATTTAAGACAATGTTATAACGTTTAGGTTCTAATGAACCATCATCAGGACTAGGAAGGATTATATATAGTGATGTTGAATCACCGATGGATGTTCAATGAAATACAAAATATAGAAGGAAATATTCTATAAACACAGAAAGGGGGTAACCGTTTAATCAATAAATCAGTGTTTGTATTCAAAAATATGTCACGTGACTGTTTAAGACAATTCTGTAGAACAAATAAAATCACCAAGAAAGATTTGGAATTGGAGAGAGAAGGAGGAAGGAAGGAAGAAAAAGAAAAGAAACGGAAGAATGAGAGATAAAGAGATAGTAGAGAGAGGGCCGAAATGTAGGACAAAAAGGGAAGAAAAAGAAATCAAGCAAACTTAACACACGTGAATAACTAAATATCTAAATAATGTTAAATCACAAAACAGGCCTATGCTAATTGATATTTCTATAAATCAAAAGTATTAAAAAGTAGAAAAACGGTCGTAAGTGAAGTTTTTAATGAAAACGAGAAAAACTAAATAGATAAAATATTTACCGATGAAAGGGAGAGGGGGAAGAGAATCGAAAGGGGAATCTGAGATATCTGTGTGAAAAAGGCAGTGAACTGGAAATAAGCGCGTAAGGGTTAATAGGGAAATTGTGATAATATGGGGGGAAAATAATTAATTAAAGATGGAATATATGGTAGCTATTTAAAATAATTTTCCCCAAGTACGGTGAGATAATATAAAAACCCAGTCGATTATTGCTGGATCGACTAAGTGAGAGTGCACCGACTTCGAAAATTCGTCTCAATCTTTTGTTGTGGATATGGACTAATATCGTGGCTGCATTTAAATCGAAGTTATGGTCTGACTTAGAAATGTGTAGGAGAAGTACACTATAAAGATTACTAACTCTAATGTCTTTTCTATGTTCGTACAAATTAAAATGTAAATTAAAATAAATTAGCGAAACGTCCCGGAACATTCATAAACGTACAAACATTTATGAATGTTCCGGGATGTTTTACTAATTCGAATGAGAGACATTAGAATTGGTAATCTTGATAATTCACTTCTCCAACACATTTCGAAGTTCGATGATGGCTCATTAGAACTGAAATGTTATAACGTTGACTTTCTTTTACATTAAATTCTTCTTAGATTACCTTGTTTATCAATTTTCTCTTTATTGTCAGATTAATTCCATTATCAACTCCCATATAATAAGTCTGAACATATATTAATCGTTAGTAGTAAAGAATGATAAAACTCTAGACGTTATGTTTTGATCTAATGTTACTTTTATGATAAAGACGCACTTACGTTCTCTAAGTTGTCATACTCAAGACCTTAGTCTTGAAATAAACAATCTAGTTATCAAGTTTAAAACACAAATTTTATGCATTTGATATAGACTGCAAAAATTTATGCACCTGGTACTGTTGATACTCAGAAACTAAATCGTTCATATTTGATTCGGCCTCTGTAAACTCCATCTCATCCATTCCTTCGCCTGTGTACCAATGCAGGAAAGCTTTCCTCCGGAACATTGCTGGAAAATACAAATCAAAATTTGGATAAATTAAAGTAATGAAGATAATCTTTTTAAGATCTGATTTGCAATTTACAATCAAGAAAGAAATTATTCGTACACCCATCAACTTTCAATATTTTTATCTATTTCTCTGAATTTATGATGCCCGGTTTTTTATACATTAATAAGCTAAAAAAAAAAAAAAGAATATAAAACTCAATTTTCAGAACAATAGATTAAATACAACAAATTTGACACGAGAATTATGCAAAATTAGAAAAGATAAAAGTAGAAAATATCGCTTTAAATTGATTGATTCGTGTAAGTATGAATACGTTACATAATTATTTTATTAGTGAAGCCTTCTAGACTGTTTATTCAGTAGAATATTTGTAATAATTCAAGCAAAGAACATCACGTGGCGTATAGAGTGTCACCATTGTTATTCTGACGTTAATAACACCATGAGGAAGACACAGTAGCTTAAAGTTGACTTGAGACAAAGAATTATTAACTTCCACAAGTCGGGAAATAGTTACAGCACTATTTCAAACAGGTTAGTTATCCCTAAATACGTAATAGTTCGTTATAAAGAAGTTTAAACAGTTTGGCACGATACAGAATTTGCCTGGACGTGTAAGCAAATCCAAATTATCACCGAGAACTGCACGAAAACTGTGTCGCGGGGTTTATATAAACCCAAGACCTATTTTGAAAGACATAGCCAAAACTTTGGATACGATGGGTACTCACACTATATAACGTTGTTAAATAGAAATGGGCTGTATGGAAACCGATCACGACGAACTCCTCTTCACAAACCATATCACACTCTAACTCGGTTTAATTTTACCGAAACGTTCTTAGACAAAGAAAATTGCTTTTGGGGACAAGTATTATGGAGTGATGGAACAAAAATTGAGCTTTTTGGACATAATGATGAAGATTTAGCGCAAAAAGGTGATGTTTTCTCCCAAAGAACACATTGCCAACATTAAAACATAGAGGCGACTTGATGGTGTTTTCGGGTTGTTTTAGCTCAACAGAGACTGGACAATTAATTGCAATAAGAGGAATAATGAAATCTGAAGACTACATCAGAATTCTGGATGAAAATTTACAACTATCAGAGTCAGCGATTTACTTTCCAGTAAGATAATGATCCCAAATAATAGTATATATTCACCAAACCCCTCCACATTGGATAGAATGCGATACAACCCCAGTTTTTATGTAGAGTACAGTTGGTTTGAATTCAGACTTGACCTTATCCGAGACAGATTGCCATACGAGATTAAATAGCCCAGTCTGGTCCATTGCTGAGGGTAAAATAGTTTCCCAATAGTATTGGCGCTATGTGAAATGCAAACAGCCTCGTCCGAGATTTGAACTTGGGTTACCGAGTCCATTTTCAACAATAATGACCTTTACGCCAAGCGCCTCCTATATGACACCGATGTAGGTCGTATGGTGGTGTAGATTGAACCTTTTTTTTTGCCTAATCACGGATAATAACCGACATGGAAGTTGGTACAAAGCAGAAATGTGTCACTGAATTCCTCCATGTGGAAAAATGCATCCACTGACATTCATCGATATTGCTGAACGTTTATATGAACCAAATGGTGTTTATTAACTCAGTTAAGCGATTGGTAATGCCTTTTGACTGTGGTGAATGTGATGAGGATGACAAACTAAGTTCCGGATGGATTTATACAGCTGTTAAGCCACAAAATGAACAATGCTTAAATCAGCACGGGAGATCATAACCAGGGAACTGTACAAAATATCATCTTCAATACACTTGATCGATCCCACAGATGGAAGAGAACACTGGAATAGATAGACCAAGTGCTAGTCTGTCAAAAATTGCTAAATTGCAATGAGGCTGAAGGTGATTGTTTCCTAGACTGCATTATCGCCTTGCAGTAAACCCTCGAATGTTTTCCTGATAACATCAACGTCATCGTTGCAACGAAAATTTTCACACGTGTAGCATGCAGCATTTTGTTCATCCCTGGCGAAAATTCAGAGATAGCGTTCTGTCGCGGAAATTTTTCTGTACGCAACAGTGTTATAGAGTTCGCTTTATCTGTCGTAGTTTCCACAGGAACAAAGATGAGGCACTTCTTTTGAAGCATTCTGTTAGAGAGAGAGAGAGAGAGAGAGAGAGAGAGAGAGAGAGAGAGAGAGAGAGAGAGAGAGAGATATTAAAAGCACACACACATTTATTTCCTATTTATAACGATAGCAGTCATCATAATCGATAACAATAGAGCAAGTAGGAACATCAATTTAGGATCTAATAATTCATGTAAGCAATGAAGAAAAACAAGATTAAAATAAATTAAATACAAATGGAGAAAAATGGGGAGAGGGGGCCGATAAATTAACAATGAAAACAGCATGTCTGCTAGACAGTTTTACACTGTTTAACCCTTTCGAAGGTCGTTAAGTGCTTGTCTTGAATAAATATTGAATTTTTTTCTCTGAGTTACAACCAGAGTGAAGGCAGGTTTAAAATGCTTTTCTTCAAGAACTATTTCAAAAGACATTGATTCTTTTGTATATATATATATATATATATATATATATATATATATATATATGTGTGTGTGTGTGTGTGTGTGTGTGTGTGTGTGTGTGTGTGTGTGTTATAGCGTGCTTTTTATTATTCTTATATTTGTTACAATGTTTGTTTAATTTTTATTTTGCTTTTTATTTTTATTTTTACGACGTTTTATATTTTATTTTATTGCTGATAAATAAGTTCTTCTTCTTCTTCTTCTTCTTCTTCTTCTTCTTTCATCATTACCTTTTCTTCTTTTTCCTCCTTATATCATTCTCTTTTATCATCACCTTCTCCTACTCCTTTTTCTCCTTTTCCTCACCTTTATCTTATTGACTGCACCTTTATTTTTGTCCTCAACTTTCCCTTCTATTTCATTTCTTTAATCATCACTTCTCTTTTGTGACAGTCTTCTTCTTCTTCTTCTTCATCTTCTTCTTCTTTTCTTTTATTTTTTATACTTATCCTTCTTTTTCTTCTTTTTTCCTCTTTTATCATTATATTCCCTACCTTTCGTTATTTTCGTTCCTCTACTTCCACTAAAGAAAAAAATAACCCAGTCACCTCTACGTACACTTTTCCATCTTCACAGATTTTTAAATGGTATCTTTTGATGTCAGTCGAGGAGGAGCAAGAGGGCGGTTGAAAAAGCACCGACTGAAAGTGAACCGGACTCCTACCGACAGAACCGGCACCCCTCAGTTAATTACCAACGCATGTTGCGGTAAGGTGGGATGAGTTGGGTGTTTTCCATGTAGGCAGTTGAGTGAAATGGCCGAAAAGTAAGGCGGATGAACAAAATCACAACTGCAAGCCAAACGATTCGTCTCATTAGAAAATATATGCGAGTCTACATATGGCAAAGAAAAAAAGAAAGAAAGAAGGGGAGAGAGAGAGAGATGTTTGTATCTTGCTTATAGTTTCTTTGACATAAAAAAATACCAGCATACTTTTTCGTATTTCAGATATTGTTTACAATTGTAAATACGTTTGAATTTTATATAGGCAGTATAATATACGTTTAGATTTTATATTGGCAGTGTAATATAGAAATCAAAACTACATACTGCTGCAACTAATAGCGTCACATTTTTACGATCATTAATTGTATTGCATTCTAAAGAATCTTACAAGTGGTAGGAGATAGATACATAGAAAACCGGGAATATAAGACAAAATGGGATTTACATTACAAAAGTTCCGAAAGGAAGTCTATAGAATAATAGAATCAATAAAGATAGTTTCGAAAAAAAGTTCTGTGAGTTGTAATTTGAAAAAAGGTACGATTTCTATCATTTTTCTTAAATTTCTATAAATAAGTTTTTGGGTGATATAAATATTTACTCAGGATTAGACATAAAAGTAATGTAGCTACAGTAAATTATCACTTATACGGAACAATATGTGAAAAGGGTTTCAAAATAAAGGAGGTATCAAGTACTCAGACTCCATACATTGTACATTCTCTTTGGACTCTACACTCGAATGCATACAACTGTACAAATATTAATAAACTACGTATGAATCTACACGTCTGATAATTTGATTTGGTTTTTGGCATGTCAACCTTTGGTTATTTTATACCAAAATTAGTTTAACAATTTTTTGTGTACGTTTGTTTGGGGTTTATCACATTAATCCTTGTAGGTTATTTAATGCCAAATCCTTTATATGCATATACAATAAATATATACGATTTTTAAACACATTTTGTAGATAACATTTTTAAATAAGCCTGAGCTCTTTTTTATCAGACTGTTAAATAGTTTCAAGTATTGTTATGTAATAGTAACAATTTAACATTAGTCATTGGTTTGCACACATTTAAATGGATAAACATATGATTTGTCAGCAAATAGTCGGTAGGTAATTGCATTTTTAAATGAGAATTAATTTGTTTGCACACTAATATTCCGATTATTTCGGGACAGTTAAATAGTTACGATTATTGCAATCAAGCTATAATTCTATTCAATATTAATCATTTGTTTGCAGTTGGTGGAGTGGTTTCAAGTATTGCTATTTAACACTAATAATTCTATTCAACATTATTCATTCGTTTGCACACAGTTAAATAGTTCCAAGTATTGGTATGTATTACTAACAATTCAGTAAGATATCAATCATTTGTTTACTTAGTTAGATTTAACCCATTGATAGGACACTAACAGGTACTACCACTCAGGTTCAGGGTGGACTAGGGAGAAATGACAATGAAGAGATACTCTACATTCTCCAGATATCCAGGACTGGAGCTTCACCATCAGATTGTTGAATGTCATATCTAGGTCACTCATTAGGGGTTGGAGTCGGCCGATTAAGCAATAAAGATTTTGAACAGATAAATATTTCATTCTAAGATGCAATATTAATGTTTTAGAAATTGTAATTTACTTAGCTTCTTTTTTTTTTTTTTTTACTCCACCTGAGGCTAGAAATCAATCTATTAATGTAGATAAAGTCATTTAAAATAATAGATGGGACCCTAACAGGAGTAATGACAAGGAAGGGGTTTTCCATCCTCCCTAGCTCTAGAATTGGAGGCCCATCAATAGATTCAGTTTATTGTGATTACAAAGGACACACCACTTTTTATGGGAACGTGTTTTATCTCTTTTCAAGATATAAAGTGACCAACAGGTCGAGTAATAATTTGCAATAACTATCTATTTTGCCTTCCGTAAATTAAAGCCAAAGGATGCTAAAATTTTATTCTGTGTCTCTGTGTGTGTGTGTGTGTGTGTGTGTGTGTGTGTGTGTGTGTGTGTGTGTGTGTGTGTGTGTGTGTGTGTGTATTTCTATATAAATTCATGTATATGTATATATATTATGTAACTGGAAGAAAAATCAAACCTGGTTAAATTGTCATTATAAATTTATTTCGGGGAAGAATATAATTTTCGTCTCTTCAAATGACTTACACGCTTAATTTGAGGGTGAAAAACAGCAAATATGGATTACAGAATATATATATAAATTTTCTGGCGAAAAGGAAACGGAGTAAAAACAATAAAATATTAAAAGAATTAAGAAACCTGAAAAAGGCTGTTCTGGTAATTGACTCATCCTGATTTGAACATAGATTTTTCGTTGCAGGTAGAATTTTTTAATAATGTAAACTTGCAAACTAAATCATTATCTTTTTATTTTTCTGTTTACTCCATTTATATGTGTTAAATCTCTAAGTTAATTGGACTATCATCCTCCTCCTAAAAAAAACTTTCGGCATCCTTCGGGTACCTTTAATTCACGTGTACATTTCCGTATCATTGATTTCATCAAAACAGTCTACATCAAGTTAAATCATTAAAACGAATGCTCAGCATACAAAATGTGCTATTTGTACAATCAAATGACGTTCATCACAGTCATGGTATATCAAATTTGCTTAATGATTTTAAAAAGCAGGTTTTAATAAATAACTGTCCTACGTTATTAATGTGCAATTTTATTGTTTTATTTTCATATATGTATATATATATATATATATATATATATATATATATATATATATATATATATATATATACATGTATGTATGTATGTATGTAAGTATGTATGTATGTATATAACCCATAGTTTTGGGTGTAACTTTCAAAAGAAAGACAAAAAGTTATTTTAATTTCATTAAGTTTTAATGGATAGGTGCAATTTACAATGTTCGTTAATGTTTCGGCTTTTTCATTGCCTTTGAAAAATATGCCATTTACAAAGAAACGCACATGAGTGAATAGACATGAAATGAGAAATTATTGATATTTACCAGTAACTTATGTTTATTGATAAGTATTGACATCATCTTAATAAATACATAATTGCTTCAACACAAAAGATTTCTTTGCTTTTTGTTTTTTCATCATCAGGTTACAGATTTATTCCTATATATATTTACCAACCTTTCCGCACGGACAGGATATGACACAAAGTGAATTTTCAAGCGGAATTTAACAAGTTTGAATTTAAAGTTTTCTTTCTCCTTGACTAGTTGCCTAACCAAGGCTAAAGAACTCAATCTGCCCTACTATTTACCCATTGCTATTTTGAGAATAATTGGATTCATACCTTTCCTCAGGGTATTAGTGCTATGTGAAATGGAATCAACCGCGTCCAGGATTTACACTCCTGTGACCGAGTCCATTTCCTACGACAATAGCCATTACACCACGAGCATCTCCCTTACTTGGAGGTGTGATAAGCATAACGGTTTTCCTTATAAGAAATCGAGTGTATGCCTCGAATTCAATTCCTTGACAAGGCTGATGGGTTCCACTTCGTGCTAATGCCCTTTGGAAAGCATGAATCGAACAGTTCTCCCTCCAAATAGTAGAGCAGACTGCCTTCTTTAACTTTGGAGAGGCAACTAGTTTAGGAATTAACTCTGAGCCATATTCTGCCTTTATATACGTATATAGATATTACAAAGTGTATCTGGAAAAATATTATTGGTAAATGTTCATAACGTTCTTGGTTTTGTTTTTTTTTATTAAAAATCTGATTTGTTTGCTGGCCGAAAGGCAAAATGATAATTACTAATATATATATATATATATATATATATATATATATATATATATATATATATATATATATATTGTATGATATGTTTGAAAATTTTTACAGAATAATATTAACTTGACAAGAGAATATGATTATGCAATTGTAAAACTCTTTTCTGTAATGTGGATGCATCCTTTATCATAATAATTACTGTTTGTAACCGTTTGGTATAAATTTTTCATTGACGGCAAAGTTTGTCCAATAACCTGCTGTGGTCCAAATCTTAATCTCTTACCTGCTCTATTTCAGTTAGTTATTATCACTAATATAACAAGAATTAGACGCTATTTTTATTGCCGGAGACCCTTTCCAGATGGGAGAGTCTATTCTCATGAGGAAGACAACATTCCGTGAAAACATTCACCTGACTCCAACAAGTTAGCACTCTAAATTTGGTAGGTTTACACCAAATCCTCTCGTTGTCTATAGAACAAAAAACTGTTTTAAATTATTTAAATATGTTCGGTAAGAAACCAATGTTTCTTTCTCGTACTGATTTAACCCCCCCCCACACACACACACACACCAACATACACCCTGTAGAATGTAGTTAATACTGGTCGAAGCGAATGAGGTTCATTTTTTATTAAGATATGTGAGAAAGAAAAAATATTTGCTTAAAGAACACAATACTGCAAGCCTGGATATTATCTGGGTGGACGGAAACACGTGGGCGGAGGAAAAACTCTGAGGGATTTAAAAGAAAATTAGATTGGATTAACTTACATTCATGACACGTAAATAGATTTAAATATAAAAACGAATTTGGAGATATGTTTCCTTACAAAACGTTCAAGGTCTGACAATGATGCAACCTGAAATGTTTCAATATTGCAAGAAGTATGAAAAAAAGATTTCCTGGTTCAGTAAGACATACATGAGTCATATTAATTCAAGTAACACTAATAAGATGTCATATATAATCTGCTATTTTACCTCAGAATATGTTATCTCGCATGAACCTTTAAACTAGATTAAGAAATATATTATAATTATTTACAAGCATTTCTTGGGTAATTGTTAGCGAGCTACGCTGGCGAACCATTGTTAGTGAGTTCGATTCTTGTTTGCTGTCCCATAGTTGCTCGGTTCTGGCTTTGCGGTAAACTAATGCCTCCTTTCTTAGTCTGGCAAAAAGCGAATGTAGTAAGGTTCCAAGTATTGAGTAAGAGTCTGCTGAGAAGTTTCATAAATCGATTAAGTGAGTTTGATCCTTACTAAGTGAAAGATATGGCCATCAGCAATACATAGTTTTAGGGCATCTACAACAGCAGTGAGTATAATTCCACTGGATGTTCCATACTTTTCTACTTGTTCAGAGTAAGCTAATTTTAGAAAATTACAACAAAAATTCAACTAATCTATTTTTGTCTTCCATCACATGACTCAAAGATCGATAAATTTATGACCATTAAATTTTCTGTAATTACTGACCCCGTGAAGCTCATTACTTTTTGAAATTTTTGATATTTCAAGTTAGAGGTTTGATTTACAATGTAAGTATAATACTAAAGTGGGCCCTTTTTTGTGCCTATGGGCTTAGCTAAACTGATTTTTTTCTTTTTGTTTAATCGTATAAAGTAGACTTTTCTTGTCATAAATCAAACGTATGATCTTTTTTCTAAGGCATTTTCGGTCACCAGAAAATAAAATCTTTAGAGAAAAATAGTGTTGTTCTCTTATACGAACAATGATCACCTGGAAGTTATAAATGTTATCCTCTCCACAATGTTTATTAAATCAAAAGTCATCACAGATATAAAGTTCGGTGTTAGGCATTTATTTATTACTACGATAAAACGTCGAGGAATGAATTTATGGTCATTAATAAATCATTAAGATTCAATAGATACATAGTCCAAGTTTATAAATGATCTTCTACGGGGAACTTGCTTAAAAACCTGTCCGTATTGAGGGGTGTTTGCTAGTATCAATAATTTGGAAGAATTTCATTGTCTTTCCACCATAGGAAATGAAAGGGTTTAATGAGGAACTACTAAATTTGGTATGTATACTGGGTTAACCAGGGGAAGGTTTTAACGTTTTTGTTCCTCAAAGGGACTCTCAAACAATAAGCAATAATCAGCTAGATGCCATGCTGCAGCAAGACGTAAAAAATTATGAACTTCAAAAGAAAAAGATCTTTACGGATTATATTACGTTTAATTAAACATTTATAGGAAGTTCTAAAAGCTGAAGATGTAAAATAATTACATAGTATTATTATTTAATTAAGACTAACATTCTCTTAAACTAAAAAATACTAACTTTATCCGAGTACTAACGAGTTTTAAGCTAAATTTACTAAACCAAACATTAATAATTAATGTAATGTTATTATTTTTTTTATAATCCTCCAAGCATTCCAATAATTGTGTTCCACTTTTTCGAATGAGTTTTCCAGTCGTATTTCTTTCAGGCGTCAAATATTACCCTAAAGGTGAATTTTCATTTTAGGAAACATACGGAGCTAGATCTGGCCAATATGATGGATGCTGGACTTGCACCATCTTGTTTCGCTAAGATCGATTTTGTTTAAAAAGTATCATGACTGCATATAAAAGAGTATCATTGCATTGATGATAAGACGATTCGGTTGAACTGATGATGGCCCTTGTGTGCCGTTTCTTTTAAAATCAAGTGATGAAAAACGGCTAGATATGGAATTAGGAAAGTAACCTTAAAAAATTAATTACGTAATTCAGTGATGAAGTTTTTTCTTTTGTTTGTATTTTTTGAGAAGTAACTATTCAATTCCACAAAGAGAATTGTGTTGAAACAATCCTAATATTAAAATGACATAGTAGGTGATGTGATTGAGACCTGAAGCGAGAGAAATCAGAGAATGATTTTAATTGTAGAAAATTAATCGGCAAGGATTTTAGAAGAGTGAAATGAATAAATTAATTTTAGAAGAATGATTCGAAACGTAGTCAAAATGGAAAACAACGAAGGAAATATAGTTTATTTTAAGCTGGGCAGAAAAGTGAAATATGGAATTTTTTTTCTAACCAGAAAAAGAAGAGAAACAGAAAAGTTGAATATATATTTCGAATTGTATTAAAAAGTGTCAGTGAAGACAGCGAAGCTAAAACAATGACAAGCTAGTCAGATGAAGTCAGATAAAAGGGTTCAATCGCGAACCAGGTGCGCAAGTGAATTTGTTTTGGGAAAATTTCTAACCCTGAGAATGGACTGTGTGACTTACGTGACGTAACGTGTTGGTCGTGTGACAGCAAGAGCCGCCCACTGCGGGGAGAGGGCACGTGGAAATGGGAGGAAATCCTTCTCCCTTTGAGTAACGGTCACAGAGAGTCATGGATTAAAATGGGAGATAATCAAGCCTGGACGGAATTAATAACTGATATATAATTAAGAAGAAAACCGTCGATAATATACGCCCACTTAGAAATAGGAAAAAGAATTATATAAACCAAGATCTTTCCCGAAGCCAGACAGACAGCAGAGAGACAGCAGTCGGTAGAGTGACCCCTAATGCTACACACTTGTGCCTTGAACCAGATCTTCTGAGATAGAGAAGCGAGAACCACGAGTTAGTTAACGGAAAGCAGACGAAAGAGAATTGGTAGCCGTATTGAGAAATGCTAAGCGACTTAGATTAGTGAAAAGTTGTGCCGACTACTAAAATAGAATAACTGCTGAGATAAAAGGGGCCAGGTCTCTGAATCGCATTACTTCACTCAACAGGGAAGAGTCTTGTATGTAACAGCATTCTTTTAAAGAGACGGACTTGTTTATTTATTTATTTTTTGTCTGTTTGTTTGTTTCTTGTTAACAAAACTTTTTAATAATTAATGAACACTTCGTATTTATTTTGTCTCTAGCATTGAGAATTCAACTTTTTTTTTTCTGAATGATCAACCCTGTCTAATTTATTTGGCGATCGACGATTTCGGTTGTCTGGATGTAAAGAACACAACGTGGGCAGATAGCCGGATAAGCCTAGGATTGATCTTTTACTGGAGCAGTGACCTGCCGGTGGTCTAGGTAGACAACTGGGTGACAATTTTATTTGGACACACGTCATTTTTTACTACCAATGGACAATAGGGCTGAAAGATATACAAATATACTTAATTCAGATAGATAGATAGATAGATAGATAGATTTCGATGTAAGTAAGAAAGAAGTTGAAAAGTTATTGGCCTAATCAAAAAGGGAATGATTTTGTTTTTAATTTAAGATTTTTTATTTTATTCTATTTTATTTATTTATCTTTTAAAGGTTAAAGAAACTTGTGAAACGATTGTCAACTATGTTGAATTACAGGATGAATATGTGGAATAGCATGTAAGTTTCATAACTCGACAAAGCTATTTCTTTCTTGGTCGGCCTGAGAACTTTTCAGCACCTACTCGTAGATAGATAGATAGATAGATAGATAGATAGATAGATAGATAGACTAACCTGTAAATTGTTCCGAGACACGTTTGAAAAGCTCTTGAATGGCTGTTGTATTCCCTATAAATGTCGCCGACATTTTGAGTCCGCGGGGTGGAATGTCACACACGGCTGTTTTAACATTGTTAGGGATCCACTCAACGAAATAACTGCTGTTCTTGTTCTGCACATTCATCATTTGCTCATCGACCTCTGAAAAATCAATCAATCAAATTCGACTAAATAATTAAAAGAACAATGGACTAAATAAGCATTAAATTTTGCTGAGAAACTTATCATTGGCAACATCAACTTTCTCCTTCTTTTCTCTTTCAAAGGTGTTGGATAATGATTTGTCACTATTCATTTTTGATTCTCATGAAAATAAGTCAAGAAAACTGAGTTGGGAAAAAGGCTAGAGTCGTAGGGTACCTAATAAGGATCGAACTTACTTTTTCTTAAAAACTGCCTCAAAAGATAAACGTGCTAACCGAAAATCTACGGTAGATTTTTCTCTCATAATGATTCAAGGGATAATCGTTTCTAAATATACTGTTACATGATAGCCTCCAACCTACCAAAAGAAATGTGGAAGCGTTTGACGGTCATATTAGGTACATTTAACCTAATCTATTCATTAAATTTGAAACAATGAGGAGAAATTTTGTATTTTCAATTTTGTCAGTTTCTGGTGTACGGCTGAACAAACCTGTTTTCGGAGTTGTAACAAAGAAAAGACTTTCCACCTCTCTATGGAGGTTTTCAAACTCATTGAGATGGCCGGTCTGAATTATTAAAACAGTAAATGTAGGTACTAAACAGTAGATGCGTGTTTTCCCATTTCTTTCATTGCCAGTGATCAAATGATAAATTTCGAAAAAAAACCCTGCTATGTTGCAATACTCGCTTAAAATATGACCAAAACTATTGAAACTTTTATCAGAATATTATCTACCTTCTAGCATAAATTTGGTCTAACAAGTTAAAATCGACACTGTTCTTCCAGATGTTGAGATTTTATTTACCATCAGTATACACGCGAGCACATACGTATATATATATATATATATATATATATATATATATATATATATATGTAAACGACGAAAATATATACATACTTAAATGTACATCTTACAAATTGATGCCTACGCAATATATATATATATATATATATATATATATATATATATATATATTATCCGTGCCTATATGTATAGATGTACATGTGTAGATCTCAGTCGATATATTGATCAATAGTGTCTGTGCTATAAGTAAAAAGAAAAAGTTTATTATATCAAATTGTAATCCGTGGTGCAATAAATATTGAAGATTCCCATGATGCGTGTTTCTTTCTGTCTGTATATTTAACCCTGAACCCGGCCCAAAAAATGGTTATTATTTATCCGGCTATAAATCAATGCCAGAAAACGCAACTGCGCCTTGGCGTCGAACTGTGTACAGAGTTTGGCGCATCAAATAATTTAAGATCGTCCAACTCTGAAGGAAAATAGCAGTGACTTAAAGGAGAGCGTGGTCGATTGAAGCCATACTTCTCGAACATTCATCTTTATTGCTTAAAATAATTGGCAACCGTACATTTTCTGTTGTAATTTGTATCATTGTTCAAAACAGATTCGTGCATTTATTGATTAGTATAAATGGAGCCAATGTTTCCATACATAGAGACGCATAAATACAATTTTCACAAGTAGTTTCAAAAAGAATCTAAACGTCGTTACGCTAATTTGTCATTAAGATATTCAACTCTTTGCAACTCTAAAAGCAGCTGCTGTAGACGGTCAAATCTCTTTCAAAGTTGAATATAGACCATGGTTAAAATGGCTTCTAAAATCACTTTTAAAACAACATCTAAAACAGAATAGTTAGCACAAGACTTTTTGTATTGCTGTCAATTTTACGATGAGGTATCCATCTTCAGATTCTTATCAAAAAACATCTAAATCTTAATCTTTAAAAATCACTTTTTTAGAAAAATTCTTAAAAAATAATTTTAACTGCAGTCTATATTTGATTTTTATCATTAAGGTTTTTCGGACTGTTGTCTTCATCTTTATTGTTATTTCCATAACATTTCGGCCGATATGTCCTCCGGCCTTTTTCAGATGTTTGTCGAACTCGGGAACCTTCACGGAACTTCGAACTTTATTGAAATCACGGGGGTCGGCTGTTCTGATTCAGTGTGCCATAACTGGGTACAAGTGACAAGTATTCCTGTATATTACTCGCCTGTAGTGAGGATTGAACCTTCAGATAATGGAGGTGCCCGTGGTGTAGTCGTTATCGTCGTAGAAAATGGACACGGCGACACGAGTTCAAATCCTGGACCTGACTGATTGCATTTCATATAGCACTAATACCCTTGGGGAAGGTATGAATCCAATTATTCTCCCTCCAACTATGGGTAAATAGTAGGACAGACTAGGTTCTTCAGCCTTGGTTAGGCAACTAGTCTAGGAGAAGGAAAACTCTGAATTCAAACCTGTTAAACTCCGCTTAAAAATTGACCTTGTGTCATATCCTGCCCGAGCGGAGGGGTTGGTAAATATTACCTTCAGATGATCGTCTTCTTAGAAGCTCAGGGAACCAACACCTATAACCGTTACGCCATGTGTCCTGCTGGACAATTCAGAGTGAATTTTTGGGTATTATAAACTTAATGTTCTTACTTTAGCTAGAATTACTACTATTATGTATGATTTTTTACCTGTGCTCATATATTCAGATTTTTTTAAATTTTTTTCTTTAGTTAAACCCAAAAATTCACTCTGAATTGTCCAGCAGGACACATGGCGTAACGGTTATAGGCGTTGGTTCCCTGAGCTTCTAAGAAGACAATCATCTGAAGGTTGCAGGTTCAATCCTCGCTATAGGCGCGTAATATACAGGAATACTTGACACTTGTGCCCGGTTATGGCAAACGGAATCAGAACAGGCTAGTTCGAAGTTCCGTGAAGGTTCCTGAAGAAGACCGGAGGACATATCGGCCGAAATGTTGTGGAAATAACAATAAAGATGAAGACAACAGTCCGAAAAACCTTAATGATAAAAATCAACAAGCTTCGTCTCAGAAATTTAGACAACTAATAGTCTATATTTGACTTTGTTGTGGTTCTATGCCAAGTATTGAACACTAATGAATACAACGTTTCTTTTTTATTTTGCACTGAAAATATTAACTAAATAAATTTTATCATACAACGAATGTCCTCATCAACCACTAACCAGGGGTGATGCCACAGTTTCGGTGGAACTGCCACCCCAGGCGCCGGCAGTAGCTTTTGCCACCGGACAGATAGAAAGTTCTTCTTTGAGTACTAATGAATACCACTTTTTTATTTTTATTTTACACTGAAATATATATATATATATATATATATATATATATATATATATATATATATATATATATATATTAGAGAATAATGGAAATAGAACCAACAATATATTTAAAAAAAACAAGATTATATGATAATATGCCATTGTTTAACGTTCCAGTTTCTTCTTGAACCATGAGCGATGTTCTAATATGGTGTATTCTCCGAAAAGTATTTTCAAATGAAAAATAAAAATGAGAATGAAAAAATGAGAAAAATTTTAGCGTTCTATAATAGTTAATAGCGTTCTGTTTCAAAATATAATGATGTAACTAATGTTCGAAATTCTTTTAAATAAGGATTTTTTTAAATTAAGTATATTTATAAGAATTAAGAATTTTTTTGAATTTTGAAATATAAAGTCTATGTGTATATTTTAGAAAAAATTTTTTCATTCTCAATATTTTTTTAAATTTTCTTTTTGTATCAAATAAAATAATGTATTTGCTGTTGTTTGCTATAAGAATAACTCTTCACTAAATAAACAGTTTAGAATTTTCAAAAATAAGAAAGAAATTCTTAGACAATGAATACAGTTTTTATGCTCCTTCAAATACAAGGTCCAGCAGAATAATCTTTCTAGTTGGGAACTTCAACAAAAAAGGCATATATACTATATAAGAAAAAACATTTGTCTTTTTCGTTTTGTTATTATTATCAATTTGTTTTAAAGATTATATCGTCCAAATGCTTGCCCTCGCGAACTATATACTACTTAAGCCTCAAAATTGTGCAACACTCACCTCGTCATTGCATGATCAGTTGTCGGGAATAACGTTTAAAGACTTGAGCTCGGTTTTCTTGTCAAGCAAGTATATTTCAAGCTACACGGGTCAAGAAGTCGCCAGAAAGGAAAAATCACTTGTTGCAAAAGAATAATTTAAACTGATCTCACAGACAAAAGGTTTTTTTTCTTTCTTTCGAATCCCCCTCCGGATTGGTTTCACAACCATGGAGGGTGGCCGAAAATAGGATTCACCAAAATTGACCGGCTAAAAGAAGCAAGACCCCGGAGGACTACTGGAATCTAACCAGCGGGTAAATCAGCAGGCTGACCAGTTTTCCAACCAGCATTCCAACCAAAAATTACTGACCAACTTGCCCAGTCTATTCGAACAAGCAAGTGAGTTGCCATTCAATACTGACTGGTCAGTCTTGGTTACCTCCCCTACACTAACAGTTAGTTCTCAGGACTGTGGCGCCATAGAACCGGTTCAAAAGCCAAGACAGAACCTGGCCATGAGTCATGAAATTTCGAATCCCTCAGCTTTTCCAATACCAATACTATCTCCATTATCCTCATTATCCGATGCTTAGAGACCAAAGCAAAAGGATCCCGAGAAGTACGAAAGAGATCGAGTCGGGAAATATCCTCCTTTCATACCGAGCGACACCATCTTGCCTATTCCTGAATATGCGAAAGCCCTCGAGCCGAGGATTATTACCTTCGTAATATCCGATATAAAGGAAAAAAAAAACTGGCCGCACTCCGGAAAGAGACTTTCGTAGAACTGATGAGAACTAGTGGAATCCCATGTAGGTTTTTTTGTTGACGGAGTTAAGCCACAGGGAATGTCCTAGTACCTACAAAGGAGCAAGCGTAGATGCTGGCAGCAAAGTGCATAGTCACTAGATTCTTCTGGCTGCAACTCTAATCTATGGGCAACCGGAAAATAAGAGACCATTTGTAACGTTCTTGACCAGCAATTTTCTCGTCGCCTACCTGAGCAGATACGGCTGCGTGGAAGAAGTGGGGGACAATACAGGGGCCATTAGAAGAAATTACTCCTTCCGTGTCTACCTTAAGAGAGGGGGTTTCTGGAGTGCGCGAAAAAGCCCCCCCATGCTCCAGGAGGGTATATTCAAAAGCCGCCTCCTCTAACACACCCAGGTGATAACAAGCTAAGAGTCGCCTCATAAAGTTCTCTCTCCAAGCAAAACGTCTTACAAGGAACGCGTTGTAGAGAGGCCGGATTCACCCCAAGCCAACAAAGAACTTGCCTCTCTGAGACAAAAAAGAAACCCCCAAAAGAGGACCCAGTGAAAAGCACTACAGAAGAAGCTATGAGGATTAATGCAGCGGGAGCACAGAAGAGAAGAGATAGCAGCAGTAAATTACACAAGAAACTCGCCTCCCAGCCTTTGTCCCCATAAGAACAACAACACACTACCATTCCCACTACTTCTCAACCCCACCAAACCCCCGACTAGCCCCAATCCTCACATATACCTTCCACTTCCCCAGCATCATCCAAATCTCACTTCTTGTCATGCCCCAAAACCAAGAACAAAGACTCTAAACAAAGAGCCAGATCGGCTTCCCCCTACCAGCCAAAAACTTTAAAAGAATCCAACAAACTGAAAGCAGTGGCACTGTGTTCGAGTGGAGCAGCTGAAATCAAACTAGACTCAACCAACAAAAAATTACTCAAGCCACTAATAAACTTTAAAGAACTCAAAGGACGATCAGTAACGATCCAGCGAACTTCAGGAGTGTCCCCATGGTAAACACCTTCATACGTTCGGCCGTTCACATAGCGTGTGGCGTTTCTTGAGAAGGCAGCAAGGTCGACGAGGGCATAAGGCAGGCGGAATTGGAGCACCCCTCCCTAAAATAGGCTATGTCTTACTGTTCGGGATGGGTCCCGATTTTTGTTCACTCCTCTTTCTACAGGTCGCTTAAACTGGGGTATTCCCTGGATATCGGGGGACTGTCCAAAGATGTCCGAATCATGACTGAACTCGGTACTGGTTCTTTGGGACACGCCATCGGCACCCTCCATCCCGAGGATTTTCGGACCATCGTCGACACTGAGTAAGATAAGTGGATTTGATGACTCTCAATCTTGCCACATTGAATGCGAAGGGACTGAGGGATCCAAGCAAGTGATCGCGCTTGCTTGGTAAACTCTCGAGCCTCAGGGTAGATGTTGCTGCATTGCAAGAGACTCACTTCGCTTGCGCAGCGGACTGTCGGGTGCTGGAGGATGATTTTATCATCCTTCCAGCATACGGCAGACGCTGCAGCGCTAGGATCTCTATGCTATTTGAATGCAGCCTTAGTGTATTTGTCAATCTTGTCTTTGCAGACGACAGGGGCCGGCTGTTTGTGGCCGATGTTGCCGTTAAAAGCTACGAGTTCCGAATGGTTGCAGTTTATGCGCCCAATATCGCGTCAGAGATTTTTTAGACGTTTGGTGCTCTTTCTCGACGAACTGAAACGGCTAATTATAGTGGGTGATTGAAATGCGATCCTTAATAGTAAGATAGATAGGGTCAGTTGAGGTGCTAGAGGGTCAGGAAGGTGTGGCCATGGACTTGTTAAGATCAGTCTGCGGTTAGCTAATTGGACTAGTCTGGCCGGTAACTGGAAGTTCAATACCTCCTTACTAGAGATACGAGACTTCCGGGACCGACTGGTATCCCTAATTCAGCGAGCGCTAGTGGGGGCGGTTGCCAGGAATAGGTGGTAGGGATCTCTCAAATATAGGATTAGAGATTTCGCCATCAACAGCTAGATAGGACCAAGATGGCAAAATCTTTAGAAGATAAGCTTTCCTGGGCGGTAGAGGAGGGATTGCCTAACCATAGATTTAGCTAGGCGGGACCTCAAGCGCCAGGCTAACAAGCAGTACAAGGGTTTTGTTGTTAGATCTAGGCTAAAAAGAGTTTCAAACGAAGCCATGAAATGCAACGCGTTCGTGCGTGAGAAAGAAATACGAAGGTTTTCCCATCGGTTTATCGAGTTCGTCAAGTCCCCGGATGGGCACGTGCTACGATCGAATCGTGAGATGCACGACGCCTTTCGGGCACATTTCCGTTATCGCTTTGCTCGCTGTTCTGACCTCCCGATTCAGGAGTTTCATAACTATTTAGCTGACTTCCTCCGGCTTCAGGAAGCGGAAGCGGCTTGCTGCGAGAGCTTGTTTACCGAATCTGAAGTCCGTGATGCGTTGAAATTGGTCGGCTGCAACAAATCGCCAGGACTGGATGGTTTACCCTACGAAGTGCACTTGCGGTTGCCACACATGTTTGTTCCTATTCTAGCGGATATGTTCAACCATTGGTTCGCTCAGGGAGCCACATCCCTAGTAGCGTTACCAAAAGCGTGACCCCATTACTGAAGAAATGTAACAGACATGTTTGGGAGGGTTTAGATGACTACAGGCCCATAACTCTGCTAAACACAGAGTTAAAGATTTGGGCCTGGGTCATAGCGAACCTTTTTGAAAATTATCATCATCGATCTAATCGGACTTGAGTAGAACTACGCAGTGACGGGAAGATCGATCCAAGACAATTTTGAATCTGGTGTGTGAGATCCTTGAGGGGTTAGAAGACGGCACTGAAGGCGCGCTGATCAATTTAGATCAGTCCAAGGCGTTCGATAGGATTGACCACCAGTTTTTTGCTACTGTTTTGGAGACGGTTAGATTTAAACTGGAGTTCCGCAAATGGATTAGCATGATGTACTACAACCCCCAGACGGTGGTGCAGATAAACCGTAAGCGTTCAGAGATTTTCGCGATTGAGAGGTCTCCTCTTCTCTATGTCTTCGCTTTGGAGCCCTTGCTCCGTAGGCTTAGATAAGGGGCAAATCTGGTTCTGCGCAGAGTTTCATTTGCAGGCTGTCTTACAGTGAAGGTCTCTACATACGTTGATGATATCACTGTCTTTGTATCCTGCTGTTTTGATATAAAGGCTGTGAAGAAGGCGGTTACAAGGTACGAAGAGATATCAGCTGTCAAAATCTATTTCGAAAAGAGCGAAGGTCTGCGGTTAGGTGCCTGGACGTGTGGCGTTCCCCTGCCAGGATTCTTCCGCTGGAGTGGCGGACCCGTCTGCATTCTTGGGGTGTGGTTCGGACCCGGCCTCCAACTGGAGCGGAAATGGTCGGAAGTACAGGAAAAGATAGAAGCGCAGGTGGATACCTGGGTTCGAAGGCGTTTGTCCTTAAAGGACAGGGCAGTGGTGTGTGCCGTGTACATCTCCCCCTTGATCCTTTACCGCTTGTCTGTACTTCCTCTGCCTGAGAGTCCATGACAGGTGTTGAAACGATATCTCTCCATGCTTTGGGGAGGTCGAAGGCCAATGGTCTGTAGACAGGTCTGCTGTCAACGTCCGTGCAACGGGGGTCTGGGTATGCCTGATCTGGAGAACCACTGGTTCGCTGAAAGACTGGCTTACTTGCATCGATCCTTGTCGAGGGACACGGTGTGGGGACAAAAGGTGAGAGACGTCTTTCCTTGCCTCAAGTCAAACCCCAAAGCTGAAGGCCGACGTAAGCTTAGAAGTAAAGCACCGTTCGTCCACGAATTACGTCAGGCCCTTCGTAACATACCTGGGTCCAGTAACCTTTCTCGTCCTCGAAAAGGACTGTATCGGGAATTAGTGGTGAGCCCCGCTTCGGTTGGTTGATGGAGGAGCTTTGCTTGAATTGGAATTGAGAGCTTGGTTCGGCCTTCTTGAACAAATCCGAGTTCTCGCTCACCCGACGGCTTGCACGAAACGCGTTGTCCTTTTTCGGCTTGAACTAGCAGACATACCCGATTGTTTTCACTGCACCAGTGGCTTGGAAGAAACGTCTGTGCACGCCTTCTACTACTGCAAGTGATTTCACCCATTTTGGAGTCATGGTGAGGAGTGAACGGCCCGCATCGAACCCAAACAACCCGTGTTGCTAGACGTTGGTTATTCGTGCACAATATTGACTCTCCGTATCAAGGTGAGAAATGTGTGATATTTCTCGCGATCCTAGCTGTGGCTAGATTGGTGATTTGGACGACGCGAAAGAAGGGATTGTACAACGATGTAAACTTTTCTCATTGTGATATGAATTTGTTCTTTACACATCAGCTTAGGGTCAAAATTAGAAGCGACAGAAAACGCTTGGCCCGCATAACATTCGATGAAAGGTGGGTGCATGCAGCGAGCCTGGTCGTACAAAAGGGAGCAACGTTGGAGTCATCATTCCTTCCTCTCCCTGCGCTTGGCAACGATGGTCTGTGTCTCTTGAGACCCCATCCCCGGTAAGTAGGCAATTTTGTTTCCCACTCTTCCCAAGTTAACAGTGTGATTATGAGTCATTGGCCAAGCAAGATCTACCACCTCCCCATTCTTTTTCTTTACCTCTACCTCGTTCCAGTCCCATTTTTTCTAAAGATCATTGGTGTAATTTCATGCTACTGATTCCCCACCGCAATCCTTCCTGCGTTTTTTTTATCCCAATAGTTTAACTCCCCCCCCCATTTAGGGAGGGTCTGGCTTGCTTTCGGTCCTCTGGGATACCGGAAAACAATCGGCTCTCCATATCATTGGGGAGGGGAAGGGAGGGCAACTAAACGGTTTTTTTTCTTTTGCCAAATCTATTTTGGGGGTTTTCTCCCATCCCCATCAAAATCGTTTTTGCATATATTTTCATTGTAAATTAATTCTTGCATTTCGTCCAAGTTTTTAAGTAGAATTTCATTGAGAAAGTGCGGTATTTTGGTAGTTTTGGCGTGTTTGTTGATGAATGACTGCCCTTTTGTATCGCGTGAATGGATCGGCGAATGTGGCTAGTAAGGATCGCTTAGAATGCATCGACAATGTATGACCACTCCCCTTACTCTCTGCCACCACACTTTGGGGTTTCATGCTCCCCAACTGAATGTATTTCTTTTACTTTCCTTTGTAAATAAAGCTTGCTTTTCTTGTCAGAACTTCAAAATGCTTACGAATGAACTGCTGCGTTACAATGATAGATTCACAATTTTTTTTTTTTTTTAGATAGGTTTCAGTCCCAGATGCAATATGTTCACCATTCCAATTCATGATGGTAACTAAAGTGACATGACGACTGTTGCTGTTGCTGCTCAAAGACATACCCCTCTACTCCCCTCTACAATCGTCTGCTTGGCTAAAATTTTAAATCCGGTAGATTATTCTGCCAGATGCTCTTCTTCTTCTTCATTATCATTATTGTTATTATTAGTAGTAGTATTATTATATGAGAGTTTTTCATATCAGTGTTAGCTGATGGTTTTTCACTGGAGTTTGAGTGACAGCAAGTCTCCTCAAGTCTCCAGAACTCTTCTTAGTATTCTGGCCGTTCTTAATAAGGCTGTAGTTTGGAATGGTCTCCTCTCGTCCTCCAACTTACAAGTCCTCCAGTCCCTTTAATAATCCTTTAGTTACTGTACCAAAAGCACCTATCACAATCGGTATAATTGTCACCTTCATGTCCCATAGTTTTTTCAATTCCCTTGCAAGGTTATTATTATTATTATTATTATTATTATTTGTGTGTGTGTGTGTGTGTGTGTGTGTGTGTGTGTGTGTGTGTGTGTGTGTGTGTGTGTTTAAAGAAAAGATAAGAAGGAATATAATGAACTTTTGTTTTTCTTAGAGAAAGTTTTTATGTTAAAGTTTAATCAAATTGGGAATTATTGATGTCTTTCTATATTTATGATCACGCCTGAAGTGCCTTGTTTACATTGGTTATCTCTATATCTTGATTGCCCAGTTGGGGCTGTAGAATACACCGACTGCTTCTCTGCAGAGGGGTAAGAGTCCACGTCCAACGAGTGTCCTGTATATGACGCTAAACAATCTGATGGTGAGGTTCCAGTGATGCAGGAGCTTTGGGGAAAGCAGAGCACCTCTTCATTGATATCACTTCCAGGTCCACTCTGACCCGGAGTGGTTGCCTCAGATAGGGTCCTATCTATAGGTTAAATAGAACTAAACTGCATACTTATGCTAGACTGAATTGTTTACATTAGAACTGTTTGACAAAACTGAATAGCTTGAAATAGAAATGTTTTTGACAATTAAACTGTGTACTTGCCCAGTCGGCTGGGGCTGTAGAATACACCGACTGCTTCTCTGCAGAGGGGTAAGATCCCCCTAACGAGTGTTCTTCGTTCAAAGAAGATAACAATAAAAAAAAGAATTAAAGGAATGTCCTAAATTTTGTGCTTAAAACTTTTACTTTCATTGATGAAATTTAACCAAAAGAGCCGACAAAAGAACTCCTTGTATAAAGACAAAAACAAAATTAGTCACCTTGCATGGTGCAGTGGTTAACTAGCTACACTACCAGGCAAATACAACTGGTTTTACAGCAAAACTAACCGAAGTGCAGTAAATACATAGCGTGACTCTAAGCTAGATTAGTTCTGGGATCACATCGTTGTGGTGTAACGATTAACAACGTGTTTTTGAGTTTGGCCTTTAGTGAAATGATTCAAACTTGCAGTGCTCAGTACTCAAAATTTTACTTGTCTTTCATTGCCCCTTGGTTTTACAATGATTTTAACACGTATATATATATATATATATATATATATATATATATATATATATGCGTACATGCATGATAAAATCTTAACATCCCGTTAAAACCGTCTATAAAAACGGATTAAAAAATAATTTTATTCACAAACACTTTTTCGCATTACTTCAAGTTTCATGACGTATTCTCGATCATCAGATGCGTAAAAAATATATGAATATATCATTATACCTTTTATATAATGCGTCTCATCTCATAGAACTGGCTGTAAGGTGAAGAAAGTTATTCCGTTCATATTTAAAAATTAGATGTATATGTAGTTCTTCATTCTATTGAAGGAAAACAATCATATATCTTTCTTGCTTAAAAGTTTTCTTTTAGATCTGGAAAATAAATCTCTTAACTTTCACTCCCCAAAATTTTTAACAATTTTCACAAATTAACAAATTTCATTTTATAATGTAAAAAATAACATGGGTAAATCTTCCTTGAGTTGGAGGGTTTATTTCTTATAGAAACAATACCGTTTGTTATATCAATTATTTATATAGTAGATATTCTTTAAAAAATTTAGTTTGGTTTGGTTTGGTTTGTTTTATGGCATATCAACCATTGTTGGTTATTTAATGCCAAATCCTGTTTTTACATATATATTAAATATATGATTTGTAGACACATTTCATAGACTCACACAGTTAAATGATCAAACAGTTCTATTTCTAACAATTCAATTCAGCATAAGTCATTTGTTTGGACTCAGAATATTAAATAGCTCTATCTGACCCATTGATAGGACCCTTTCAGATGCTACCACTTCGAGCCAGATTTGACCTAGGCGTGATAGCACTGTATGGGTACACAACATTTCCCAAAGCTCCAGCATTACAAGAGCCTCACCATCAGCTTGTTTAAGGTCATATAGGACACTCATTGGGGGAGGGTCTTACCCCTCTACAAAGATGCAGTCGGTGTATTCTACAGCCCCAGTCGAGTGGCCTGAGGAAAATTAGTGTTGATCATTTTAGACAGATTCTTTAGCGATAGAAATGCTTATATATATATATATATATATATATATATATATATATATATATATATATTCAGGCAGCATTTCTTCGTTAATGCAAATTTCATTAAACATAATAGACATTTTATGCCTACATATTCTCTTTTGGATCCGTTCGAATTCCCGTATTACTTTTATCGTATTCGGGGGGAATTGATTTAGGTATTGTCCATAGTTGTATGTATCCCTAGTACTTTCTGCCCGACTTTGGGCCATCATCAGGGGAGAATCTGTTACAAAAATGATGTAACTTTTGTTTTAGCAAATTACTACTGTGTAAGGACGTCTTTGCTGTTGGAGATTATGGTGCTTGCTTTTAAATGTAATTCTGTAAATAGTGCCAGTAGCTAAAGACATTTAAGTACGTTAGCACTGGTTTGAAAATTAATTCTATTAAGTGCTGGTTGCAGGTTTCTAATATATAGTGCTTCGAGAATCTGAAGTTTTTGTTTATTATTTTGATGTTCGAGTATTGTTGTGTTGTCGGTGAGAATTTTTCGTAGTTGTGTTGTTGGGCATGAATGTTTTTTTAAATGCTGAGCTATTGAACTTGTGTCAGAAAGGTGCATTGTAAGTCTCCTCGACAGGGTAGTTGAGGTTAAACCAACATATATATTATTATTATCAGAGATACAATCTCCTACGGGACATTTAAATTTATATATAACGTTGGTTTTTTGGAACACCCCAATCGAGGGAGAGGAGTTATTTCTAATGACCAAATTCGAGGTTTTAAACTTATTATAATATATAATAAGTTTTATTTTTTTATTAGGATCAGTGGGGAGTATGTTTTTGTGAATCAATGTTTTCATTATTTTTTCATCGGATTTATAATTGTAGTGCATTTGGTTACGATAAAAAAAGTTTGATATATGTTTGTTGACTGGATGGAGTAGTACACTGTTTATTTTCTTGGTTAACATTTTTGATCATACGTTTAATTTGTTCATCAACAATATAGTTAGGAAACCCATTATCGATGAGAGCCTGTTTTATGTTTTTTACCTCTTTATAAAATATTGTTTTGGAGGAGGAGATTAGTTTGGCACGGGATATTACATTACGAATAATTGCTTTTTTATATCTGAAGGGGCATTCACTTTTAAAGTTGAGGGTACAGGAGTTATTACTAGAGGGTTTTTTGTAGGTGGAGGTAGTGAAGTTATTATTGTTGTTAGTATCAATGAGAACATCTAAAAAGGAAATTTTATTGTTTTTGTTTAGTTCATGGGTAAAGTTAAGAACTGAATTGTTTTGGAAGGTATCTTGTAGTATGTTGATTTCGTTAATATTATTAGTAAGAATAAGAATATCATCAACATATCTTAGGTATATTGGAGGTTTTTTTATGCTATTGAAAATTCTATTTTCGAGATCTGACATGTAGAAATCACTGAAAATGGGGCCCAGGACAGACCCCATAGAGACACCATCTGTCTGAACGTAAATATTTTCAAGATGATCATAAAATGGAACTTCAGTAGTGCATGTTAGGAGTAGTTTTCGAAGTATATTCGGGTTGATTTTAAGAGGAGGGAGAGATGGGTTATTATAAATATTATTTATAATAATATCAATTGTTTCATTAACAGGTACGTTAGTAAATAAATTTTCTACATCGAGTGAGGCTAATATACCATTATTGGGTTTAATTGTATGAAGAACTTGAATTAATTCATGTGTAGATTTTATGTTGTATTTGCCAGGTAAGTATGGTGAAATAAGCTGTTTTATTGTTTTTGTGAGTTGATAAATTGGTGTAGGTATTTGTGATATAATAGGGCGAAGAGGATGATTAGGTTTATGTATTTTTACGGTCCCGTAAAGATAGCCGGGTTTATAATCCCCAATTATTTTGGGTAGTTTTGTGCTATTAAGTTCGGCATTATTAGCAGTGATTAGTTTATTAATTTTTGATTTTAGTTGGTTGGTGGGATTCTTATTTAGTTTTTTGAATTTCTTATGATCATCGAGGATATTTTGTAGTTTTGAATGGTAATCTATTTTATTGAGTACTACAAAAATGTTTGTTTTATCAGCTTTTTTTATGGTGATGTTGGGGTGGTTGCGTAATTCTTTAGCGGCAGTTTTTAGTTGATGTGTTAATAATGTAGGTTGTTTTTTATTGTATCTATTCTTGATGGCTTCAGCCTTAAGAAGATCACGGAATTCAGGTTTGATTGAAATTACCTTATTGTCCCGGAGTTTTAAAATATTTTGGTATAAAATTTCAATTTCCGTATTTTTATTGATGCTGGTATATCCTTGAAATAAATGGCAGTTGGGTCCTAAGTTGAGGAAACCTGCAACCAGCACTTAATAGAATTAATTTTCAAACCAGTGCTAACGTACTTAAATGTCTTTAGCTACTGGCACTATTTACAGAATTACATTTAAAAGCAAGCGCCATAATCTCCAACAGCAAAGACGTCCTTACACAGTAGTAATTTGCTAAAACAAAAGTTACATCACTTTTGTAACAGATTCTCCCCTGATGATGGCCCAAAGTCGGGCAGAAAGTACTAGGGATACATACAACTATGGACAATACCTAAATCAATTCCCCCCGAATACGATAAAAGTAATACGGGAATTCGAACGGATCCAAAAGAGAATATGTAGGCATAAAATGTCTATTATGTTTAATGAAATTTGCATATATATATATATATATATATATATATATATATATATATATATATATATGTATGTATGTACGCAACCAAATGCGTTGTAATTATAAATTAGATAAAAATATTTTTAAAATGCGAATTTAGAGAAACATACTCCCCCTGATCCTAATAAAAGAATAAAACTTATATACGATAATGAATTTAAAAGTTAGTTATTAACAATAATTCATCCCCCTCAATTGGAGTTTTGCAAAAAACAAACATTATATATCAATTTAAATGTCCTTAAGGGAACTGAATCTCTAAAAACAACAATTTATACGTTGGTTTAACTTCAATTACCCTATCGAGACGTCTCACTGTGCATCTCTCTGACACCAGTTCAATAGTTCAACATCTAAAAAAAATTCCTGCCTTACAACTGAATTTCGAAAAAAATTCACCGAAAACACAACAATATTAAGTCAACAAAATAACAAACAAAAATTACAGGTTCTCGAAGCGCTTCACATCAGAAACAAACATCCTAAACTTAATAGAATTAATTTTTAATCCAGTGCTAATATACTCAAATGTCTTTAGCTGCTGCTACTATTAATTAAATCAAATTTAAAAATGAACGCTACAACATTACACTAGTATAAACAATAAGTGTTCAATTCTTGCACAATATTAATGTACGTGCAAAGATTACATTGCTTTTGCAATATGCATACCTCCTGGTGATGGCCCAGGATCGAGCAGAAAGTACTAGAGAACCAATTAATTATGGAAGGTTTATTAACTAATTACGGCTAGATATCATAATATCAATACAGCAGCTTGAAAGGATACGAAAATATGTAGACAAAAAATATTTATATTGCTTAATCAAATATATATATATATATATATATATACAATAAATTTCTAACTCTGTTTATTACCAATAACCAATCTATCAGCCCCTTGGGCTCGTCTATAGACTTCACCCACAAAGTTTACAATAGATTGTGAACGTCGCCGTTTTGACATAATTTTTTTTGAAAAAGATGGCTGATTCTGGGTTTTAAAGGACCAGCATGATAAATAGTTAGATCGAATTTCATAAACCATACTTTCAGGTCTGACAGAATGACTAGAACATTGAAGCTACGAATTTAATAGATGATTTGCAAGAAAATATTCTATGTTATTCTTCGTTCACACTCACACACACACACACACACACTCTCTCTCTCTCTCTCTCTCTCTCTCTCTCTCTCTCTCTCTCTCTATCTATCTTATTTTCACTTAGTCTATTTCTCTTCATCGTTTCAAAACTTTAGAAAAGATTGATGTTTTACCTGTTTAGTTTGTTGTCTCACTTTTTGTCTTTTATTTTATTTTATTGAATATTTCACCGTGATGAAGCATAAGGTCACACAGTATTGCTTGGGATAATGTTTTTCTTGTGATTAAAATCTTTAATTACCCTAGACTTGCATCTATTTTCCATTTTACTAGTAATCCCTGCCACTGAGCTTTTTTTAAAATCTGTATGTTACATCTATCTTCCAGGTATGATCGATTTATATCTTCTCCCCCTCTCTCTCTCTCTCTCTCTCTCTCTCTCTCTCTATATATATATATATATATATATATATATATATATATATATATATATATATATATAGGGAGAGAGAGAGGGAGTGGGGAGTACTTTATACTCATATTAAATTTTCATTCATACATAAAATTGTCATTCATACCAGTCTATCTATTTATCTATCTATTAAAGTGTAGAGTCCATATGAAAAGCGGTGTAATTTTTCATTTATTTAGTCATGCAACGAACAGTAGCATACAGAAATTTAAAAGAGAGAGGGGGGGCTATTCATAATTGTCTATCTAGCTAATTACCTACCTCAGACTGTTGATATGTATCTATCAAGATATACAGATATAAAGAGACTGAGATAGAGAGATAGATGTTGGTGTGTATGCACAACAGTATCTATCGAATCCAATGTGCTAATTTCAATTCATATTTTTTCATACATAGAGTTATGTCATATATATATATATATATATATATATATATATATATATATATATATATATATATATAACGAAAATAAGTTTTGATTTTGACAATCCGTCTTTCTAATGAGAATCTCAACACTGAACTACCTGTGACGATTATATGCATCACTCCTACCAAATCTTGAACACTAACTCTTGTACTAACTTTATAATAAACTCTTAAAACACGGACTTTCATTACTAAGTATGTATTTGGCTTGCCATACCCACTTCACATGAATACCAGTACTTATAAAGAATGTATTTTAGTTACAGGCAACCCAGTTCAATAATGTATAATCTATCCAAGTTTGTTTTTGCAAGTAATTAAATGAAATCTTTAAAATAAATGCTGTGTGAGTCCTTACAGCTTTACGACAAGTGAGATCATCATAATTATCTACAAGTGTGATCTCAAGAATTCTGACTCCTAATTGGAAGTGGGAAGTAATTAAAGAAAGTTGTCTTTAACGGAATAACAACTACTTTTCAAATACCTGAACACATAACTCTCTGTGAAGGCCGACATATAAAATAAATAAAGGAAAATTCTCGTCTGAGTTAATATTAATTTCAGAGTAATAGTTCTCTAAAAATATGTCATACGTTTCTAAATATAATTACAACTGAATATACAACCGCATAAGTCGACTTCACAATATGAGTCGACCACTGATTTATAGTCACAAAATCATTAGTTAATGGAATTAAGTTTTGGAGCCAAGCGTTATATTTCTCATGGTGTGATTTTTCTTCAGTTGGTTGGTTGGTTGGTTGGGTTTTATGGCTTATCAACCCTTATAGGCTATTTAATACCAAATCCAGTCTATACATATATATTAAATGTATATGATTTGTAAACGAATAGTTTGTTGGTAACATTTTAAACAAGCCAAAGCTCATTTCCTTGCACACAGTTAAATGGTTTCAATTATTGCAATCTAACACTATCAATTCAGTTTAATATTAATCATTTGTTTGCACACAGTTAACAAGTTTCGTGTATTGCCATGTGACACTAACATTTCTGTTTAACATCAGTCATTTGTTTGCACACTGTTAAATGATTAGACAGTTTTACTTAACCCATAGACAGGACCATAATAGGTTCTACGACTTTGAGTCAGAGTGGAACTGGGAGTAATGGCAATGAATGGGTACTCCACGTTCCTCAGAGCTCCAGAACTAGAGCATTACCATCCGATGGTTTATTGGTATATCTAGAACACTCGTTAGAGGATGAATTTTTCCCCTCTGTAGATCGGTTTGGTTTCTTTGATTATTGGCATATCAACCTTTGTAGGTAATTTAATGCCAAAGCTATTCACCTAGAAGAACAGTAGTGGTACTATTTAACCCATAGCTGGGAGGATAATGGGGTTAACACCTTTCCCAAGGGCATTTGCCCGAAAGTAAATGTAATAGCGCGACTGGAGTACGAACTCGCTTACTACGATTCCGCTGTCCATCGCTTTAACCATTACACCACGAGGACATACCCCTCTGTAGAGATGCAGTCGGCATATTCTACAGCCCCTAACAACTGGGCTAATTTTTTTCCTTGCATTTCTCAGGATGTGACCAATGAACGTGATTGACTTGTGCTCATATAGATTATAGATAAGATATTTATTCATTTATTTTGTAGGTGGACTGACAGTGATCTGGGCCCCAAAGCAAAAATGACTATTGGCTCCTTAATTCATCCCTGTTTACTATGCATTCTATACAGATATGCATAATGTTGAACCTTTGTTTCTAAAGCTTAATATCTAAAAAAAATGCTAAGAAATCTATTGAGTTGTTTAGCTCCAATGCTCTAAAGTACCGTTACAAACTTATCAAGCAAACGATGTTAATAGAACAGCATTCCTAGTATTAAAACCTTTTTTGATAAGACACTGATTCATTAAAGGCCACTTCAAAAATAAAACTTTTGCTGCTTGGTGTTTTAGGCACTGCCCGATTACTCGACAGCTTAGTCGGCTTTTATATTGTACTGAATTTGTACTTAAATTTGTACTTCAACACAAAGATTAAAGGAAAAATTCTAGGCTCGTTTCTTACCTTCCTACAAATGTACTTATCAAAAATTATGCTGTGCCTGTAATTTGATTAAATAAAAAGTTGAATTGCAATTATGATTATTAAAACGAACCCTACAACCGTCAAGTTTTACCTCGTTTTCTCTGCACCAAATAATTTCAGGAAGCCTGAACTTTGCATTTTCTCATCTTATTATTTGTTCTCGTCGGTAAAATGTCAATTTCGTCTTACATATCTTCTCTGATCTTTTTCAAACAATTTTTTAACACATCTATTTGACAAGTTCAATTATTGTTGATTAATATTTTTTCAGGTCGGTATATGGAGATTCGTTTGTATCTTAAAATCCCTGAGAATTTTTTAAAGGTTCTCATTTTCTTGGACAGCTTCTTGTTTGTACTTATACTATTTACCAGTATGGTCAGGCTTTGGTCTCTTGCACAATTCACAATTGATCACCTTTGCCACCCTGTCACGCCTATTTTTGGTGCGAGTTTGCTGCATTCCTTGATTATGTAAGTAACTGTTTCATCTCTGTCACAACGAAACCTACACTTGCTTTTCTGCTGCAATTTTTATTACGACGTTTGCTTTACAACATAATTATAAAGTTAAACTGGACACTCATTTTGCATCTCTCATGTTTATGTAATAGGTGTATGTGCCCATACCCCTCTTCCAACGCTATTTTTGGTCGAGATCAAGTATATACTTGATCTCGACCAGAGCTGGAAAACGGAAGCGGTAGACCACGAAAAATCTACGAAAAGATTGCTCATCTAAAAACACATCTACCTTGATCCTCTCCATACCCGCTTGTAAGTGAAAATTGACAAAGACGTTTGCGTGCGTGCACACGCACACATGCAATGCATAGAGTGTTCATCTTCCTCAGCTGAACTAGTTGTTTAGGTTTGGGTTTGAGCAAAATCCAGAATTTCAGCTATTCATTTTTTATAATTCAGTTATTTATTTATTTTAACACTTAGAAGATTATCTTTCTACTACGCCATTTGACATTATCATGAACTAAGTAAGTCTTTGGAAACATAAAATCTCACTCGAATAAAACCCAGATGATTGGTCATCCGGAGTTAAAGATTGACTCAAACGTATACGAGAGGAGGATTAAAATATATAATGAAAAAAATTAAAAAGTACGAGAAAATGGCCATACAAATTATTAATTATTATTATTTATTAATGATTATTAATTAAACGTACATATATATATGATTATTTCTTTAAAAGAAAAAAACAAAGTGAGAAAAAAGACAACTTTACATATATTTCAATCAAGTCACTTATTTCAATCAATATGCTGATATAAAATTTGATTCCAGGAAACTGGAATAACAAAAAGAAATTTTTCTTTTTAAACATTTTTCTCTTTGGGAAATTAGCGATCAAATCTTGCATTCTAAAAATTGGGTTAAAATATTCTTGCATTCTAGAAATTGGAATCATTTTTTTTTTCTGTAAATTAGAAAAGTCTTCCTATCCAGAAACTGGGAAAAGGTTTTCTGGGTTAAAAACAATTGGGTTAAACAAAAGGAATTTTAGAAAATACTTTTAACTTTTAACTTTGGTGAACTTGGTTTATACACGACTGATAGGAAACAATCCCAATTAAAGAAGCCTGACAACGCATTTACTGGTCTTCCAAATATAACTTAATCACTCTTTATTTGTACAACAACAAAAAAAACTTATTTACACAGGTAGAGAGAAAAGCTATAAAAGTGTGCACAAACGAAAACAAAAAATTCAGAGGTTACATTCGTTGAAAGAAAAGACCTTGAAAAGACAAACTATGTGAAAGATGAAGTTGGAAGCAGATAAAGACTATTCTCTAGTTATATTAGCATGAGCAGACTTTGTAAAACAATGATAATTAGCCTATTAGTGTGTCACGTTTTCTTTCAGACTTTTCGGTTTATTAATACGCTAACCCTCTTCATATTATTGATAATAATATCCGGTCAATTGAATGATAAAACTAATTCATCAAAGAATATACAGTCAGCAAAGTTTTCAGTTTTTCATAATTTACTTATAAGAAAACTGTTATAAATCTAAAATAAGTTATTATTTAATTATAATAAAAGTAAAAACCCATTTTTAGAATAATTTCAAGTAAAACAGTTTACGAGAATTAATTTTTATTTATTGCGGACTTTTCCCCCTCATCTTGGTAGTTTTTGTGTTGTTTCTTCTTTCACTACGTTTCGGCCACATTTCACCTCTGGCCTTCTTCAGGTGATTTTTACCACGACCTCGGATAGGAATGCTGAGTCTTGTAACCGTATCCCCAGTAATTACTGCCTTCCATAGTTGTTGTCTATCGCACCACGTTTTTGACCAAGTAAACCTCTGGCCGACTTGGGTAGGATTTGAAACCACTATCTTCTGACAATGCTCACCTGGAACCGAAGAGACTCAACGCCTCTATCCACTGCGCCACGGGCCCCGAAGGGCGATCAAGGATGGATTTTTTTGGTCTTATAAATCCTTATCTGCTTCCAGAGTCGGGTCCGTACCGAATGTTTTGTACTTGTCTTTAATTGGAATCATTTCAAAATGTGGTGAAATGTGGCCGAAACGTAGTGAAAGAAGAAACAACACAAAAACTACCAAGATGAGGGGGAAAAGTCCGCAATAAATAAAAATTAATTCTCAGATTAAATGCCTCATCTCAAAATGATTCCAATTAAAGACAAGTACAAAATAGTATACCATTAAAACAAATATTATTTGGTATAATCTATTACCAAACTCTACAGCATTCAAACTCTATAACCAAAAATAGGAATATGAAACCGTCCAAAAATAAATATTACCCCTTATATGTATTTTTGCAATTTAATTTTTGTTACGAAGGTGTTGCACATTTGTTTTTAGTTTTAAATTTCCAATGCTACAGATTTTAGTAATAACTAAAATCTAATGATATCCTCTTTGACTGTATAATGTTCCACGAGAAAAAATAAACTCCAGGTAGCTTTTTGTTAAAAGAATTGTTCGTAGTGAACTTATTATGGGCGATGTTGTATGTGCGTGTTACCATCTCAATAACTCCGTAGCCTAATAATAAAAAAGTCATTTATTTCACAATATATTCATTAAAAATCATTTTGGCTGTCAATACACTTAATTCATTTATGAATTCCATAGTGAAAACTATATATCACAATTATCAAATAATAACGAGATATAGTACTGATCTATTGATCAACTCTCATCAGTATGTATGTATGTACGTATGTATGTATGAATTTTCTTGATGTTATTCGAAAAGGTTGGTTATAAAATCAACAATTTCCTTTCTTGAGACGAATACAAGAATGTCGAAGAAAAAAATGGAAAAATGATGTTTTCGGCTTTTTTAACATGAAATAATGTACGAATACAGAACACAGCGAGTTGAATGCTCTGTATTTATGCGTAAATGTTATTTATTCATCTTCGGAATTATTATCAAATCAAATTTCTTTAGTTCAGAAAAAGAAAATCTAGTCCATTCTTAAATGGTTCGATTGAAAACCAGTCTTACATTGGACATTAGAGAACCAAAATATCGAATAGACAGAAAAATTTGATTGTTTTGCTATTTTCCCACTTCAACATTTTGTTGTTTTCTGTAATGAAGCTGTGGTCTTATTTATGTACGTTAATACGAAAAGGAATCTATCTGGGAGAAAATTGGAAAAAAAAGGACGCTTAGTAAAATAAATAAATAAATAAATAAAGATATTTTAATGATCTAATAAACAAAGCAAAGAAGAATATGAAATAAATGTAAAAAGAATTCAAAGGAAAAAGTTTGTAAGAAAGAAATAGAGAACTAAAGAAAAAGAAAACAGAAAGAAAAATAAAAATAAAGAAAGAACCTGCAAGACATAAAACTTAAAAGAAAATACTTGAAAGAAAGAAAGAAAGAATATCAAGTAAAGACGAACGAATGAATGAATAAATGACCGATAAAAAAAATAAAAAACAAACACCGGATGTTTTAAAAGTAAATATAAAAATTTTCTCCACCAAATTTTTGGTGTCTTTAAAAGTTTCTGTTTTGTTTTCTTAACCTTTTCTAATGAAAATGGACGTTAAGAACAATTTTATTTTGTCTTATGTCTTACTTTTAGAATTCCCTTTTGGGTGACCGCATCTAAAGCGGTCGGTTTAGAATAAATTGGATAGACACTGTTAGATGTATAACTGACCCTTGTTAGATGCGGCTCTTTTTGGGTGAATCCTATATCTGGTATTGCAAAAACAAACACGCCTTTCTTTACGTAAATCAAAAAGAAATATCTATCAAACATATCAGTATGAATTTCATTAAAATGATATATTATTATTATATATTATATCGATAATATCGTCTTCTTTGTAAGCTCACGCTGGGGTTAGACTTTGCTTATCTTCATGATATAGATAAATGTTTAATAAATTACAAATAAACACACACACACACACACACACATTATTTGAATTCGGCAAAAATTATAGCATTATATTTGCTGAAAGTTTTTTGTACATTGAGCGGTTTCATTTTTTTTATTTATTCATTCATTTATTTTTTCAACGATAATTTTAATTATATATATATATATATATATATATATATATATATATATATATATATATATATATATATAGCAATTTTTCTTATAAACCACTAGTTTTAAAGATCATAGACAAGGTTTGTTTTAAATAGCTGAACGTGTAATCAATTAATATATACAAATGCTTATATATATATATATATATATATATATATATATATATATATATATAGGGGGGGTGCTAAAGAAACTTTCTGCCACGAGGACTTCATTGATAGCAACAAGTTAAAGGTATGCTAACAACTACGCACAAACAAGAATCTCTCCTAGAAAATTAACTGAAAAAGTTGTGAGACATGAAGGTGACGGTGATAGCAATTGTCATAGAAACCCTTGATAGAGAATGTAGAAAAGAGACTGGGTGAACAGGAAATCCAAGGAAGAACTGAAACCATCAAAACTACAGTACTACTGAAATCAGTAAGAATACTTTGAAGAGTCCTGAAAAATTGGAAGGACTTGCTATCCCTTGAATTTCATTGAAAACCACAAATGAGAAAAACTCGGGAACAAACAACAACAACAAAAATAATAATATGAGGACTCGAGGACTACATTAAAAAGAGCAAAGGAAGACTAATTACAGCGGCCACAGTAACCAGCACTGGCAACATAAAGACAATCAGAACAATAACTAGGAAATAGAATGGGAAAAAAAACAAATGTATGAGTATTCAAAGCGACAAACAAGCGAAATCTCTCATGAGAAGAGCTAGACTTGTTTACGAAAGGGCAACCTTTGGAGAGAATAATCGAGCTTTTCTTCTAATAGCAGTACAAAACAACGCCATAAGGACCAATTACATTAAAGCGAAAATAGATCGCAACAGAATTGCAAATGCAAGTTATGCGGTGATAGAAAAGAATCGATTAATCACATAATTAGCAAATGTAGCAAACTAGCGCAAAGGGACACGACCGAGTGGGGAATATATACGGGTGAAATAAATCTGTTTAAACTTATTCGTATTCGATAGGAGCGTGAACAAAAAGTAAACTCTTCGGAAAAGACAACACAAGAAATGCAAACGAACATGCAATCGATTCCCCAACCTTTAAGCATTTAAAAAACTGTAAATGGGTTGACATACCGTTAAAATCAATCAATCAATCAATTAGTGTGATATTATTTATTTATTTGTTTATTGCAGATTCTAAACTTGGATGTTTACAACACACTTACTCAAAAAGCGGTGCCATACAAACAACACTCTTCTTTATTTCCAGAACTATTTTATTAATCAAAATTAAAAGCAAAATTGTCTATATGGATCTCTACTTACCTTTCATCGACATGCGACCTCGGAAAATAGCGCTGACCGTCAAATATCGGCCGTGTCTCGGATCACAAGCAGCCATCATGTTTTTCGCATCGAAAATTTGCTGCGTCAATTCTGGTACGGTGAGTGCTCTGTATTGCTGACTTCCTCTGGAAGTCAGAGGCGCAAATCCTGGCATGAAGAAGTGGAGACGTGGGAAAGGAACCATGTTTACAGCGATCTTACGCAAATCAGCATTTAGCTGTCCTGCAATTTAAAAATAAGGGAAAGAATTTTAAAAGAAATTGGAAAAAACTTCAAAAAATTAAAACGATGAAAATAATTGAGCTTTTCAAATGCCCTGTCGGCAGAGAATACGCTGACTGTATCCTCAGCAGGGGAGTAAGACTCCTCCCCGAACAAAAAGAATGTACTGGGTATCACATTAAACAAAATCTGATGGTGATGCTCCAGTTCAGGAGATCTGGTGAATAGGAAGTAACCCTCCATTACCATTACTCCCAGTTCGACTCTGACCCTGAATAGTAGCACTTGTTCTGGTCCAACCAATGGATTTAATAGATCTGTTGAAAAAAATATTCGCATTTCTTAGGACCGTATGCGAAATAAAAACTATCAAAAAATAAGTACACAAAAAATGTAAATATGAACGTATAATGAACACGATTCCCAAACCACTCGATATAAAATAACCCTAGACGAGTTGAAATGACTTCAAAAGCAATCAATCAAATCATTAGCTTCTCAACAAAGCATGCTTTAAATAAATGTATCTCCTACCCCTTGTCAAACTTTGGAATTACTACATCAAATTCATGTAGCCTCCTGATTCGAAACAAGTTTGGATTCGTTAAAACAAAACAGATAAGAAAGCATAATTACAAAAACTTGACCAATTGTGTTCTTTCTGTTACTTTCTTTTTTTAAAACCCTCAGATCTCGCCTTCCTATTGACGTGCCAGTGTTGGCCGGCTAACAAAGACTTACAGCAACTCCGTGTAGACACAGGATGCAACCTAGAAGACCTGCCAGGAGCCATGATAGGGATGGATGGCAAGAGAGAGTCTGGGAACTCCGTGCTGTCAGCACGACTTAATGATGATCATCAGGATTACGTAAAGATGTATCAGTCGGTTTTGTACTGAAAATACGCCAAAGTCGCTTGATAACAGGTGACAAAGTAAACAGAGATGTTTATATTCAGAAGGAATTTCGAAACTCATCACCGGAATTTTAAATGTAAATATCCCCAGGATATCTTTCAACACGTCAGCCGAATTTTGTTGCTGAGAAAATCCAACGCTTGATCATGTATATGTATGTCAGGTTGCAGATTTAGTCTGCGAGAAGTCCCAAATTCGAGAAATAGGAAGAGACCAAGAAGAGGCCGGGGTCAGGCAGAACGTTCGAGCGACTTCCAGGTGGACAGATCAGCTTCGTACAATGCTTCCACAAATACTGGGTCTCTTATTTAAGGGCCGTCAAATATACCAACCTGACATAATTTTGTCGTCAGCCCGACTGTCTCAGAGATACAGAAAACAAGGATACTTTGTTAATCCACCTTGGAACCCTCGGATCAGTCCAAACACCTTAAGATGATCTACACAGATTAACCATTTGTGCTCCCGGTAGTTAACTGCAGACAACAAATAATCCATGTGAGTTTCTTTCATATGTACTGAATGCCCAATAGGGATAGTTAAAAAAAAACTATTCCCATTATGTAGAAGAACTGCTTTGATACTTCCACTGGATGAATCAATAAAAAGTCCATTGATTTGATCAATCTAGCAATGTTGTTGCAATAAACCAATGATGACTTATCCTGGAACGTGAAAAACTGTTTTAATTCTCACTCACGGTCTCGACACCTGTAGAGCGTTGTTCTTGGAGCCAACAGATGTTTCTGAGACATGAACCAACCAGCTGACCAGACTCCTTTGAAAGATTCAGGTATTGTGTCAGGTAGTTGGGTTCTGCTAGTGTCAAGGTTACAGGTTGGTCGTCCTCTTCTGACTTATATGCGTCATCCCTAGTTACAACAGTCATGTCACTATGTTTGGAATCAGAACTATATTCCATGTTACCATCTGGCACAATAACAGGAAGGTCTGGGCCATGAGGTCTTATGGCAGGTAGAAGGAACATCGGGGTACTGGACATGGTGCTTGTTGTTGCGATTTATTCCTTTTAGACTTATCATGCAGAAATAGCAGTCCGTAATATGATCTCTTCCCTCCAGACTATTGGAATGGCGAATAGTATACTCTTCCTTTTACCATTCCTCCAATCCCTTAAGTTCTCCACACATGTTTTACTGTAAACGGGAGGAACAAATAGCTTATCTTGATCCCCTAGTTTGACTTTAAAGTAATCGGGACATGCCTTCTTCACAAAGCCAATGATTTTTACTTAACGGTCTGCAAGAATCACACAATCGCTGATATAACAGAACCTGTCAAGATTATTCTTACACTTGCGATCCATTCTTTCGGAAATACAAATGTCAAGCTGAAAAGAGAAAAAATAAATCAGCACTCAGCACATCGTAGACACTAGACACAGTACATTAAAATCCTTTTAAGCTGAGGTATAAGCCTCGCCCATTCTAAGTATGTAGATTTTAGCAAGTATGTTTGTACACTGTAATTAGAGAACTCACACAACATTATATGCTATACTAAACACCAGGCACCCACGACCGGCTGTGACAAGTAGAGCACACAGTCTTTTGAATAAGTGTTATTTTTGTATATAAGTTGTTGTGAAGTATTCAAGCACATCTTAAAAACCAGACCTTACCAAACAATGGATGGTATTTTTGAATTCGGCATAAAATGGGGATCATGTATCACCTGATGTTGACCTTTGGGGAAAAAATTCTTAATGCAGGCCAGTGTTATAAATTAACTCACGTAGTATTTACCCAACCCTTCCGCACGAGCAGAATGCGATACAATGTCATTTTTTATCGGAGTTCAATAGATTTGAATTCAGAGTTTTTCTTTCTCATAGACCATATACTAAGGTTAAAGGGCCCAGTCTACTCAACTATTTATCAAAAGTTGGACGGAGAATAATTGGATTCATACCTTTCCCTAGGGTATTAGTGTTATGTGAAATGCAAACAGTATAGTTCGGGGTTTGAACTGGGTAACCATTAAACCACAAGTATGATATAACTCATGGACATTAAATCAACAGCAAAAAGGCATGCTTTTTATAATATTATCTAAATCCACTAGAAAATACAACATAAGGATATTAAGAAACCAATGAGAGGAATTTAAAGAAATAAGACTGACTGAAGAGCTGTATTAAACCCCTTTTGCCTCCTTCTCAAAGATCCCCCACCTTCATCTCTGTAAGCTTTTCAAAAAGCCATAATGTATAGTTCATTACGGCCTTTTATAAAGATACCCAGAAAACTTAGATACTTTTGCCCAAAAGTTGTCAGGTATCTAATCAAAAATGTTTAACTGAGCGTGTTTACAACGAGGAATTATGGAGTGGAGTATTCGACTGAGATAAAAATGTTCTACCCACTATTTCAGCTGGATCTACAAGATAAGATAAGGCGGACTGTGTCACGCATAATTGACAAGGGAACACACAAACACACCAATATAAACACGCATAGAATTGTGTTTTGTTGTGAATGTTCTAAGAAATCAGAAAAAGGACGCGCGAAAATTTTATGAAAAAAAAGAAAGAAATATTTTTCTACATGATTACTCACACGTCCATGTCTGGATTTTTTTCATTGATTCTTATCCATAATTTTTTATTTCTTCTCAGACGCCAAATATTTGTGTTTTTCTTTCCCCTCAACTTTTTCCGTCTTTATTTCCCCTCTTTTTAATTGCTCTCGTCTTTCTTCCTACTCCATTTCTAATTCTTCAACATTTTCTTCTAGCCTCTTCCTTCGTCTTATTGGCTTAACTTCTCTTTCTCTCTTTCATGCTTTTTCAGTATTCTTTTCGACTGATACTGAGCAATCACCGAGGAGTAATGGTTAAATTGTTAGAATGCGGTTGCGAAGTAAGCGAGTTCGAACTGATAATCTTGGAAATAGGTATAAACCACTCTTTACACTCCCCAGCTAGGGGATAAATATTATCACTGTTGTTCTTCTACTTGAATGGCTTAGACACTAAATAACCTGCGAAGGTAGATATACCATTAAAACAAACTACTACTTCGATTTTTCATCACTCTCCTTTTTCTTTTCTTCTTCATGCCCTCTTCCACTTTCTTATCTTCTTCTTCTTTTTTATTGAGTTTTTCTCAACTTCCCTTTCTTCTTCTTCTTCTTCTTCTTCTTCTTCTTCTTCTTCTTCTTCTCATTTTTTCTCGTTCTTCTATTCTTCATTTCTGTCTTCTTCTCTCCTCTCCTCTCCTCTTAATATTTTCCCAACTCCTTCTTCTTATTATTATTCACCGTTTTCTTCCTTCTTTCTCTATTTCTTTATTCTCCAGTTTCTCTCTCTCTCTCTCTCTCTCTCTCTCTCTCTCTCTCTCTCTCTCTCTCTCTCTCTCTCTCTCTTCAACTTCTTAGAATTAATCAGTGTCTCCTAACAAACTCGCGGTCATTTTTATATTTCAGACGATAAATTATCAAGTTCTCGTGTTTCAAGGACTCCAATATATCCACGCCCCTAAAATATAACTGTTCTCCTTGTCGGTATTTTTCCATCCGTCTCAAAGATATTCACAGATACGCACACGCAAACATTGATATACTTATTCGCCTAATATGTTCAGACACGCTCAGACATCCTTTCATTCCTCGTGTTCACCAATAAGCATTCATCTTCCTTTACTTTTCCCTTTACCTTCTTTTTCAGTATTTCACCTCGTCCCTTTTTTGATCAAGCGTGCTTACCAGAAATTCCATGTGCCCAACCGAGTGGCCTCAGAGAGCGAGGACTTGATTGAGATTAGCGACAGATTTTGGCTATGACCTCGCGCGCACTGCCTTAAAGGGTTAACTGCATTCTCACATCTCATACTTTTTTTTACGTAGGTTTAATAAAACGTCAAAGAAAAACAATGAATTCCTGGTGCGAAACATCGAGGTTAGAAGAAGAAGAAGAAGAAGAAGAAGAAGAAGAAGAAGAAGAAGAAGAAGAAGAAGAAGAAGAAGAAGAAGAAGAAGAACTTTCGGTCGTAAAATATTGGAATGGATAAAGGTGAAATCTGGGTCTCTCTCTCTCTCTCTCTCCTGGTGGGAGTTTAATTGAGGGTAGGTCTGCTTTATAAACTGGTAGTTTTGAAAAAAGGCTGTGTTTTCAAAGATACCCTTTTTCTTTCAATTTTTTTTAAAACTTGTAAATATCTATGTCATAAATGAAACTGCAAGAAGCACTGTGTGAATACACTATCGCCCATATATTAGTACACTCCAGACATTTTTTAATAAAATGCTAATTTTCTTCTAAGCTAAAAATACCAAGATTTAGTTATTTCTAGTGGAACGTTGGACATCCAGAACGGATATTATCAAATTCTACAATTTTAAAACTCCATATCAAAAATAAAATTGTAACACCTCTTTAACAAAAATTAAATTGCATATAAGATGTGTACTCATTTTGGGGCCGCTATATATTCATATTTTTGCTTATCGAGCTTCACTATGAAACTATTGTGAGAACAGGTTGTGTGATAGCTAGCTTTCTTGATAGATAGATTGCTCTCAAATAAATATTCGCAAAGATACCTCTGTAATGATGGAATCATTTACGTATGAACCAGCACTTCTCGCTCGGATAAAAGGGTTGATTCTGAGCATTCTGCGAAGAGTCGTTCCTTAGCAATTCTTTCCAAAATCAGAGTATGGGTCGCAATGTATAGCACATGCTTTCTCTTCCCGAGACATATAAAAAATTATGAGTATAGAATGGAAAAATTATAAATGTAAAATATGAAATCAAAAATGATAATTTGGCATTTTGATATAATTACAGCAGTTTTCACTGACAAAATTCATCAATATGTACTGTGTAAATTTTATATATACCTTTATATATACTTATATTCATGTATACCTTTAGATAATATACATGTACGCAAAATAACATTCACAAACAAATATGGAGAGAGAGAGAGAGACAGACAGACAGACAGAGACAGAGAGGTAGTTTCATGATAAAAGAAATATGTAGATTAATTGGAAATAAATATACAAAGAGTTTTCTATAATCAACATTAAGCATTTATCCCTTCTGAGGAATTATAATGAGCTGAACGTGAATTTTGCAAATTGCATTAGAAGTTGTTTTATTCACTAAGAGCAGTTAAATGCTATAGTGCAAACAACCTCATTACAATATTCAGATTTGCAGTGTATCCGTCGCATACATAAAACAATTTAGATCACTGTGAAAATAGCTGGTTAAATTGTACAAAATTCGCTCACTTATTTTGTGTTTATCATAGATAAAATGAAAAAGGATCCATGGATAAATGTGCAGATCCCTTAAACTGTCAAAAGGTGTTTTCAAAGAAAAATAAACCGTTTAAACAAAAGAATCTTTTCTTAACTGAATCAATCTTTTAAAAAAGTGATAGATAGATAGATAGATAATGAACAAAGAGAAAGAGAGAAGTGGGGTTAGCGATACAAGGTAACCAGACAAATACGCAATCATGCGACCATATAGGAATAAAATCCATTAAGTCCAAATATAGTAAATCGTGATTCTTTGTTGACTACCTTCTGTCTGCGGATACAATGCAATTTCCCTATAAACGATTCATGTCTTCCGATTGCAGTGGCGCCAGGACATTTTAAAACTGGAATCTCTCTAATAATCCGAATCCATCTGCTGTCCACTTCTCGAAATATATCGGTAGCGCTGCTCTTTATTTTGATTTATTTGCAAATGCAATCTATCCTGCTGAAAAAACTTCTATTCAGATGCAAAAGAGGCTCAAATAACCAATTCAGAAAAGAGATGCACTGACTATGCAGACTCTCTTTTGTTTTCTTTCTTTCTTTCTTTCTTTCGTTTCTCGCACAATCTTTCTCTTTTATCTTTTAGTTGTTTTCTAGCAGTATCATTATCCCTTCAGCTTTCTATTCTCTCACTTTCCTTTGTCTTTTCATTCAAGGATTTTTATTCCTACTTTTCTTTTGCCTCTTTTCCCGGTCTTTTTATCCTTTCCATCTTTTTTTTTCCTTTTCCTATCCTCTCCCTTTACTTTCTATTTTTGTTCATTTTTTTTTTCTTTCCTTTTCCAACTTTTCTTTTCTTTTTCTTTTCTCTTTTTATTCATTCTTTTCTATTTCTTTCTTGCTTGTTTCACTTCTCTCTTCCTTTTTCACTTTTTCTTCTTTCGCTTTCTCTCTCTTTTTTCTTTCTCTTTTTACTTATTCATATTTTCCATTTGTTTGTTTGTTTGTTTCTTTCTGCTTTTTTCTACTCTTAATCTCGTTCCTTTTTTTTTTAGTATTTCTTTCATTCTTTGTCATTTTCCATCCTATCTTTTTTCAATCAGTTTTTTTTATTTGTTTTTCTTTCTTTCTTTCTTTCTTTCTTTCTTTTTTCTTTCTTAGCGAGGTTTTCCGAGTTTTTTTTGTTCTTTATTATACCTTTCTCGTGTTACTTTTTTAATTTATCGACTTGTTTCTCTTTTTCCTAGTGTTTTCTTGCTTTGTCACTTACCACTTCTCTCTTTTATTTTCTTCCTTTCTTTGTCCCCCTTCTCGTTTGACATTCTTGTTGATATAATAAATGAGAATTGGCTATGATATTCCCAATATATTTATCAACATTGGAGTTTGAGCACTCAATAGTAAGACGTGTGCCGTTTAATACACATTGGCAAACATACGCACACATTCATTTATTATTAGGCGTGTAGGTTTACTTAAAAGTGACAGTTTCCTGGGAATATGTGCGCATGCGTATCATTATATTCCTAATGGCTACTATCCAATAACGTTATAAAACAAACTGAAATTCATTACCACGTCCATATAATTGATTTGCATGGTTGTGCGCGATGATGCCCAACAGTTTCTTTGTGTATATGCGTGAAATGTTCTGTACTGTTAATGGACTGGAGATTTTCTCGTATTTCTTGCTGGTTAGTCTTTTACTTTATACTAGAATAACACAAAAAGTCGGTGACGATTCTTTTTTTTGTTGTGAATTTGAGATGGCAGAGGATTGTCTTGCCTCACTACACAACACAGGCATAAAATAAATTTTCCAATTGTATGCAATTATTTCATTTTTCTTTCTTGCAATCGTTACTTTTTTTTTGCTTTCTTTCTCTTATACGTGTGTCATTAATTCATTGTAAAACTTTTACTATTCCTCCTTTCTTTCTTTCATTCTTTCTTTCGTTCTTATTCACTATTTATGTTCATGATTTTATTGTCTTTCTTCTTTTCGTCTTTCACGCTGATCCAGTCTCTCTTTATATGATTCTTTCAATGTATTGCTTTGTCCATTTTTGGTGTATGCCCTTCTGACAATTTGTCTTCTTTCAAACAAGACAAAATTCATTCACCAGGTAAACCCCAAAAAATATTCATCTGCAGCAACTATCTTGCAATGCTATTAGCAGTTGTTGGCCAAATTATTTGGCCCTTTAAATCAGATCTTTTATTGCCTCTTTCACGCTTTCAGTCAATGGAGAATACACAGATTGTACAGACACACATTTAAAACATACATTTTGAACAATGGCTTTGCGAGTAAAAAGAAACATACAAACCAGTATTCAAACAAATGAATTGGTATGTTTGCAATTGTGGGGATTGATAGATAATTGGATATCCAGGAATCGCTAATGGAACAGTCTTAGGATCGATTTGGTGTCGGTCACTTTCGAAGAGATTTCTTCGCATGCCTATTATAGTTGAAACATCTGGTGTCTTAGGCCTTCGAACAGTCTCCCTAATCTTCAGATTGGTTGACTGAAGGTTTCATAGAATGCCCCTTCCCATTGTTTGGGGCATCGTATTTTCTATTCTTTCGTCTCAGATTAGAAATCAGAAATTACTACCCTTCTTAAAAAGTAGATAGATAGATAGATAGATATCGTTATACTTAGCTATTCAACCAATTAAATTGAAATTTTCTTATTTGAATTTTATTTTCATTAGTCTAACCTTGTTGTACTAATACGTAATAACGTCATCAGTAAATAGAATTTATTTAAAAAAAAAAAAAAAGAAATAGAGAGCAATATTAGTTCTCAGCTTCAGGAAATTTCTGGAAAAGAATTAATGTAAAAATGAATTATGTCTGAAGAAATAGTTTTAAGTAAAACGGAACAAGAATTTATGTTTATTTACAAGCTGAATCAGAGGAAATTCCAATTTTAATTAGTATATACAAGTAATATTATACAATATTTATTTATATACAGTATCACCCAAAGATAAGTTCGATCCTAACAGTTCTTTGTAAAAAGTTAATTTTCTTCTACTGCAAAGATACCAGGATTTTTATTATTACTAGTCAAATATTATTCAATCAAAAGGATTATTATTCTATATTATTCATAACCCAACTCTACAGCACTGAAACCTTGTAAGCCAAAATTGTGAGCAAAATTTTGTTGAGTGAATGTAAATAAATATTGTGCTTATTATTTTTATCTAAAGAAAATATTAAATGTGTCATACTGGTATTCGATCTTTTATGGTTGTTTCTAATTAAACCATAAAATTTCTCTGGGCTCAGTAAGAGCATTACCTAAGATATGCGAACAACTTCAGATTATCAGCGTTACATTTTTTTTATTAATCTTATCCCTATATTCCTAAAGGCGACACAGTAAATCGTATTTCTAGAGATATTGAAAAATATGTTAGGTTTATTTTATTGTATATTACCGTCTGTATTTATTCTAATGATTTTTAAGAGTCCGATAATATTTTTCGGATACTCCAAAAATACTAGAAATAAATTTCTGCTCTTGAGAGAATTTTGGAAGTAATAAGTTGATAAATAGGAAGCAATTATCCGTTGATATACTGAGCAAGTCTTTGTTTATTTTTGTATTTCGTTTTAGATTTTGTTTATTTTTACCGAAAATTATGCTACAATATTTTTTCAAGAATCTGAAAGCTTTTTACGTGTGTACAGTTCCACAAGAATTAGATATGAATATATTTTTTGTTTCACTTAAGCAAGGAAATCATTGAAGAACCAAGTCTTCGAAGGAAATCATTTATTTGGTCCTGAAGAATTTAGATGATGGCCTTTTCATCCGGAAAATCCTAATAGAAATGATGGATAAATAGGAAGTGGATGCCCATGTTCGAAGAACGTGTTGTTCTCAACAAAAAACAAAAACAAAAAATGGGAAAAGTTATGGTTTGAAGTACGGT
>CAUZXS010003806.1:82500-90000 GCA_963585895.1 Sepioteuthis lessoniana | reverse complement strand
ATATAATTTAGGATAGTGTAGATAAAGAGTCAACAGTGTTTAGTGTCTGTCATTTTCTCACCTATATAATCATCAGACAAAGTGGTTTTGATGTGATGGGGTGATCATGTTTCAGATGCATTCTGAGAAAAGTGCTTGAGTTTATACTGCATTGTTATTTATGTGGTTATATTATACTAATTATATTGTACTATATTATACTAATTATGATTATATAATACTAATTATATTATACGATATTATAATAATTTAGGGATTTGTTAATCTATTTATCATATTGCATTTAATTAGCTTTTTGTTTTTTTTGTTTTTTATCTTATATTATTCCTTGCCAGTTTTTCACACCAGCATTAGCCAATTGTCTTTCACTGAAGTCTGAGTGACAGCAAATCTCCTCAAGTCATCAAGACTCTTCTCAGTATTCTGGCCGATCTTATCAATGCTGTAGTTTGGATGGTTTCTGCTTGTCCTCCGATTTCCAACTCTTCCAGCTCCTTTATTAAGCTTTTGGGGATTGTTCCGAGCACACCAATTACAACTGATATCACTGTCACTTATCATTATTATTATCATTGCTATTGTTGTAATTATTCTTTTTTATTTATTTTCAAAATCTTTTATTATAAATAATAAATAAAAAATAAACAAAAATAAAAGCAACAACAACAACAATAATAATAACCAAATGAATAAATAAAAAACAATAGAAAATAAGAAATCAATTAACAAATCGTAAAATCAATATAATATAGCCATGTGCAATGTAAACTAGACCGTCCTTCCCAGAATGCCTCTCAAATTAGACCATCCTTCCCAGAATGCCCAGCACAACATATATATAGGAATACTCACCATGTGAGATCCTCTTAATCTGAGGATAGTCATTGAACCTGTGTCTACACTATCAAAATTAGATATGGTCTCTCACTGATATTGAGCCCTCTTTATATGTCAAACTACATAATCAATATATACACACACCTATATATATATATATATATATATATATATATATATATATATATAGAGAGAGAGAGAGAGAGAGAGAGAGAGAGAAGTAAATAATGGAAATAAATCTAACAGTATGAAGAAAACAGAAAAACAAAGTAATCCAAAAATGATGAATTTATTATAATGGAAACTCAGTTTTAGTAAACCTTCATTAGGACTTTAAGACAGTGAAAAAATGTTGCTAGAACAATGATAGATGTTTTATTAAAATGACGGATATTTTATAAAAACATCATTGTTCTAGCAACACTTGTTTTGCTATTTTTAAGTCCTGATTAAGGTTTACTAAAACTGAAATGTTTTAACATTGACTTTCCATTATAATAAATTCATCACTTTTGGATTATTTTGTTTTTCTATTTTCTTCATATATATATATATATATAACTTACAGAGTTTAAATTTTTTTATAACGCTATCAAGAATAGAGTCACTTGTACAATTTAAAATATCAAAACGGAGATTAAAACAGATTCTTTAAAAAAATAAACATGTCCCTTATGTGACAATCAGATTCTCCAGTTCATTGGATCTTTGAGTGTTTTGGAGGGAGTTATTTAATAATTTTGACCTATATCTCTAAGCAATGATTTTGATCACAGTATCCTTCACCATTAAAGTAGAAGTTGTAATTGTCACAATGTTTTTTGTAAGCATTAACTAGTAGTATTGTTGTCTACACCTTACTGGTGGAGGAGGTAGAAGTTTAAGACAATGTTTACAAATATAGTTTGAATCCATCCAAGGAACAAACCCCCCAACCTAAAAAAAAGTCTGAAGATTGTAAAACTGCAGTCCATCATTAATGAAATTCTCACTGGGCACCACACTACTTTGGCTTTGAGTGGGACAAAACTCGACTTCAGTATTTATATAAAACAAATTTTAAAAATTTCTCATATATCTCAAGATGCAAAAAACTATATCACACATACACACACAATATATATATATATATATATATATATATATATTCATATAGATGTTTTTTATGTAAGCACTTGATATAAACAAAGTATCTTGTGATGATCTTTTTTAACAAATAAGTTTTCACTGGATTTTTCACAAGCCAAAAAATATTTTTTATTCCGAAGCCAAGAGTCAATGATCAAGGCACAAGAAACCCTGTAGATAAATGAATACTATCTGGGACTAAAATTTAAAAAAATTATCACCAAAAATGTGTTTAAGAATTATTACAAAAATGTGTTTAAGAATTCCCACTCAGAAATTGCATTTTACAGGCCAAATTAAAAAAAAAAAAAAGAGTAAAGGTTTGTTACTATTTTTAATGCAGATGGTGGACAGCTATTTTAAAGATTTTTTTTTTAGACTAAAATTAAAATCCTTAACTATTTTTTCACCATCATCATAATCATTTGTAATGACTGCATTTCCAAAAGAAAATTGCTGGACTTTTTTAAAAATAGATCCTGAGAAATTCTCTTAGTATGAAGATTCTTATTAGCATATTTATTTTCTGCTATGAAGGAATTTTCTGATTTATTTTCTTTGTACAGAAATTCTTCGAAGTGTATATGAAAATTATTGCAAGTGTGTGAAAATTATCATGAGTGCATTTATTTATTTCCTTTATATGGTTGGTTGGTTTCCTTATCTAATGGCATAGCAACCTTCATGGGTTATTTAACGCCAAAGCAATCCTTGTAGAACAATAATAGAGATACTCATAACTGGGAGGATAAGAGGGTTCATACCTTTCAGGAGGGTATTAGTCCAAAAGTGAATGTATTAGTATGACTGGAGTTTGAACTGACTTTGAAGCCACAGCCCAGCACTTTAGTCATTACACCACAGGGACCCCCCCCCGTTTTTTTTTTTATATGAAAATCCTTGAGAGTGTATTTTCTTGCTATGAAAATCAATCTAAGTGCATTTTTTAATTTTCATGGTGTGAAAATTATTCTAAGTATATTTTATTCATATGAAGATTCTTGTTAGAGTATTAATTTACTTTCTAAGTCTGGAAATTCTTTTTTAAGAATAATTTGTTTTCTGGGTATAAAGAATCTTATAAGTGTTGTTTCTTGCCATGAAAATCCTTGTAAGTGTATTTTCTTGGAAGGCAAATTCTTGTAAGAGTATTTTCTTTTGGTGAAGATTCTTGTAAGTGTATTAACTAATTTTCATGATCTGGAAATTCTTTTAAGTGTATTTTCTGGGCATGAAAATCATTGTAAGTGTATTTATTCATTTTCTCAGTACAAAGATTTCTCTAAGTATATGTATTTATTTATCTACTAGCATTAAAATTCTAAGTGCAATTACTCCATTTTATTTTCTTCATATAAACATTTTCACAGGGTATATAATTTTATTTTCTTGAAACAAAAATTTTCATCAGGTATTTATTTAATTTCTTTGTATGAAAATTCTTCTAATGGTATTTATTTGATTTAACTTTATTTCCTTTTAAGACTTCAGACAAATCTGTCAGTTGTGACAATATTTCTTTAAAGAAATTATAATTTTCAAAATGAACCAAAGAATATATAACACATGAATGAATGAAGATTTCAGTTAAAAAGGAACAAAACATATTACAAAATTGTCAGCAACATTCAGAATAATTCAAATAATACAGTAAAATAACATGGAACACCTGCAAAATTTTAAAGCCCAAAATAATAAAATCAGTTTGGAAAAAGCAAAACCTACTCAATGTGTGAGTGTGTATATATATATATATATATATATATATATATACACAAGGAGTTTCCCAAAAATTTGATATCATTTTGTAATCTAATAACTTGACCAATTCTCATTCAAATGATCTCAACTTTTGAAAGCAAGTATAAAAAACAACTTCAAAATTCTCTGTTCTATGTTCCTTTTCTTTTCATGCATAGAAATGCCATTTACTGGAGAAGAAAGGGTATTTAAACATAAAATTTTTAGTTGTTTCTACTCATAGTGTTAATACATGAGATCGTTCAAATGAGAATTGGTCAAGTTATTAGATTATGAAATTATATCAATTTTTCTGAAACACCCTGTACATCTCAAATGATATCAGTTTTTTTGAAACACCTTGTGTGTGTGTGTGTGTGTGTGTGTGTGTAAAATATGGTATTTTTAAACCATAGCTGATAGATAAACTCCTGAGAGTCTTACATCTGTTTTCAGATGCCTTTTTAAGCAAATGAAATTTTTCTATAATGGCCGTGTTGCAAGTCAGCAAAGTTAATCATTATATTTGTTTGTTAATTAAGCATGTGATCACTTAAGAATACATTGGCTGTGTTAAGAATTTTATCTGTTGGGAGAGAAGATAAATACTGACATGTTGTAATCATAGGCTTATGAAAGACCAAACATCTGAGAGATGTAGTGCAAGAATGAACTTCTGCTGTTTTATGAAAAACATGTACTGATTATCTTATTGTTTGTGTTTATATGTATTTAAAAAAAAACAACACATTGTCCATCAGACAAAAAAGATGAAGATAACTGAAAAAGAAAAAAGAAAGCTTGTAAGCAATCAATATTTGATTAATGAAGTTGTGGTTGGTTTTGTCAGTATTTCAATGTTTATTCACATCATCTTCAGAACCTTAGGAATGACTCTCTCATATTTATATTATATAAGAATCAGAATAAAAATAAAAAGAATCAAATGGAATAAAGTTCATCATAAGATTGAGAATATAAATACAAATGAAGCAAAGAAATATAAGTGGTCAACAATAAAAACAGAAGGAAAACATCTGACCCACCAACCAAAACACTTATTGTGTGCTTTGTGGGGTGCAATGGCTAGCAAACTAGGGTAGCAGATCATTTTTAATGAGTTTGATTCTCACTGGATGCCCCATACTTCTGGCCTTATGCCAGACTAAGATAAACTGTGTAAATGACAACCCAAACTTACATCCAAGGGATTTGGAATTTGCTACCACCTGTGTAACTTATACAAAAATATACCGACTGCTATGGGACAGAGGAAATGAAAATTCTACCACTTTCCCATAATAGTTAGTACATTTGCCCATAAATTTCCTACACTAAATGTAACAACTATTATAGGATAGAGGTAGAATCTTTTTTCCCTTAGTTCCATAAAAATTAGTACATTTACATATAAATTTCATACAGTAAATGTAACAACTATAATGGGACAGAGGTAGAACTTTTATTCCCTCTGTCCTATAATAATTGATACATTTGCATACAAATTTCAGACATCAAATGTAATAACTATTATGGGAAAGAGGAAGTAATTCTCGATAATTTTATTATTATTGGTTTAACTGTTAACTAGATATAGAAATTTGAGGTTTCAGCAGATGTTAGTTGATTAGAGAAATAAACAAGAAAGAACATGATTTTACCTATTAGTATACTTTTGATACCATTGAGTAGTACTGCTTTTAAATCCTTTACCCCTCAGCCTTCAGATACTTTGTACAAGAGTTCACAAAATAAAATGAGCCCAGAAAACATTCAAATTTTGTTCATGGAAGTTATTTCATCACTCCATTAAAAGAAAGTCTATGAATGGTTGCTATATTTAACCTTTTATTATTAGTGTCAAATACTAATAATAAAAGGTTTTCACTATATACTGTAAATTCAACATTCTTGGCTCTATGAGCCATTTACAGTATACGGTAAAATAGTGCTCAGCCTAAAATATTGGGTTAACAGTATACAAGCAGTTTGTGTCTGTGTTTTAAGTCAATCTAACTCTTTGATTTTTTAGCCCCTTTGCACAGTATCAGTATTCACAATATTTAGAAAAATATCTGGCACAAAATGTATTTACACTTTGTTAAGAGAAGCAGATATTTTTCTTTAAAGCTATCCCATTATTCAATAAAAAGTAATGTTGCTAAATAAAACCTTTTATTAGCATATATCCAATGTGATCTCCCAGAGCCAAAAATATAGGGTTGATAATACTACTTCTAAAATTAGTTATATTTATTATCATTTTATTAATATTGACTTAAAAATAAATGGAGCTCAAGGTTATCTATTGAGAAAGAATATAGCAGAGAAGAAATTTAACAAACTTGAAATATATCAGACTGGAATAAATGTAATGCCAAATTTTATAGTATATATTATATATGAATATTTACCAAGAAATATAAAGGATTATTTAATACCATTTCTCTGAGTTTTGATTTTGGTTTCATTGCTTCATGGCATATCAACCTTCATGGGTTATTTAATGTCAAATCTATCCTTGTAGAAGAACAGCAGTGATACTATTTAGCTCATAGGTGGGGGGGATAAGAGGACTCATTTCCCAAGAGTATTAGTGTAGGCAATAGCACGATTGGAGTTCAAACTCACTTTGAGGCCACAGTCTATTACTTTAGCCATGACATCATGGAACTTTCTCTCCATTTTTCTTGATACTTTTAAAGCAGAGTTAAATATTCAGGATCAGTTTTTCCTTGTTGAAATACTTTCTTCAAAACCACCTTTGGCAGTCATTAAGATTGGTGTTGAATCACATTCTATTCATAGAATTCATAATCAATTGCAAATAAATTAGGAGATGTACTTTATAATCAGCAATTAATAGTTATCTGCTATTGACAAATTATAATGATCTGGGTGAGCATAAACACAGTTGCAAACTGGATTGGGAACTGTTTTATCTTCTAAGAGCATTTTATTGCTATTAAAATAAAAATCTTGCTACAATTTTTGCTATCATATTTTTATAATCTGAAAGAAAAAGATAAAAATTACTCTTTGTATTATCATTCGTAAATGATAACAAGAGGTAATACCTTAATAAATGTTTAAAACATTAATTTAGAAAATTGGACATTACATTCATTCCAACCATCTAAGAATAAGATCATTTTAATATACATATTTTTAAAACATATATATATATATATTTTTTTTTTGTTGGTCCAATGAGAGAAAAAAGTAAATATCTTAGAATGAAAAGGTCCACAAGTGGGATTTTTTTAAAAGTTATTTATTTTTCTTAAACAGGTGTTTCTGACATTTTATGTCACACTCAGGAAGTAAATGATTTGTATATTTTCAGGATTTTCTTGTTCTCCTTTATTACTCATTTCTCCCTAAATAATCCATGACAACTGTTATGCCACGGACCACAAATCTTTCTGAGTGATTGTATGTGTATGTTTGTGTGTATGTGAAAGAACAATACTTTCACTTTAAAAGTATATATATATATATATATATATATATATTCCCCCCAAAATATGTGTGTGTGTATGTATGTATACATGGAATAGTTTTGACATATATATATAAACAGGAATGAATATGTATATATATATATATATATATATATATATATATATATATATGTATATATATATATATATATATATATATATATATGTATGTATATATATATATATATATATATATATATATATATATATATATATATATATATATGCATTCTCTCTCACTAAATATTTGAGAGGTGGGGCCCTCAATGAACTAAGCACACTTGGCCAATCT
>CAUZXS010003806.1:75000-77500 GCA_963585895.1 Sepioteuthis lessoniana | reverse complement strand
AACATTTTCTGGTACAATGGTACAGTTAAGGTCCCATTTTTGATGTCATTGATTTTCATGAAGTCTCCTAGTCCACCTTCTTTCACTTATGCTGCTGACCACACAGGAAACCCTAACCCTTGATTTATTCTGTTTATTATAAAATGATTCAATTTTATTTCATAAGTTTATTTATTTGCTATTTATTTATTAACAAGTTTTTTCCCATAGGAACAATCAATTAAATTGAAGAAAAATGCCAAAAAAAAAAGAAAAAAAGAAGTCATATTGAGCAAAGTGTTCAAGTTCTTATCACTTTTGGAGAAAAAAAAAGGGCTGTCAACTGCTATGGTTGACAACAGTGAAATGGAGCAGGACTTCACAAAAATCAATGACATCAAAAATGGGATCACAGTTCTACTATTGTATCCTTTATTTATTTGATTTTGTTAAATAGCCACACAGACCAAAATTTTATGCAGAGAAAACGGCAACAAAGAAATAGCCCGGGACAACAGGACTGGTGAAAGAAAGCATAAAACACTATTTCTCTAAACTCGTCTTCATTTTTGTAGTCAGTCTTTACCTTGGTTTGTATGGTTATCCTGGTTTTTAAAAGAGAGAAAAAAGAGGAGGCAGTAATTCATAAGAATGTTAGAATTTTAAAAGTTTCAGTAAGTGATGGCAGAGAAAACCTTTACTGCAATATATCATCATCTTAAAAAAAAATAAAAAGGTTATCCAAGTGATTACAAGTTATAACTTTTTTCCCCCTCTCATGTGTTTGGTCTGATAGGTCTTTTAGCATGACCTTTCCTTGGTAAAAGTAAGAGCAACTTATCAATATTGCCTTTGATTCCTTCCTTGCTTGCACTGAGACTTTTTTGCTTGTGTAAAACTTGAGCTTTCACTGCTTGGATCTTGCTGGCATCTGGAGTAAAAATAAAACATAGGGAAAATAAAGGGGGAAAAATGGTCAGAACTGATTGTTTAAGTGCTCACATTTCATGAGGTAAAGAATTAAAAAAAAAATCAAAATTAAAAACACTTGCTACATGTAAAATATCATAGAATTTTTTTTTACCTGATTTTATATAGAGTGGATATTCATTTTTAAAAACTTTCCATAACAGTTTGTTTATTTAACTGGTTGGTTTTATGGCATGTCAACCCTTGTTGGGTTAGTTCATGCCAAAGTCATTTTAATAATTATAGTCTCCAATTACATGCAGTACAAAAATCTATTTTTCTAATCATTTTAAACATTTCATTATCTCAAACAGTTTATGGAACAATAGATAGGACCCTAAAAGGTACTATCATTCCAGCTATCTTAACTTTGTGGAGTGTCCCTCTTATATTGTCTTTAATTGGAATCATTTTTTGAGATGAGGCTTCTTAATCTGGGAATTAATTTTTTATTTATTGCGGACTTTTTGTCCTCATCTTGGTAGTTTTTTTGTGTTGTTTCTTCTTTCACTACGTTTTGGTGAAATTTGGCCGAAACGTAGTGAAAGAAGAAACAACACAAAAAAAAAAAAAAACTACCAAGATGGGGACAAAAAGTCTGCAATAAATAAAAAATTATATAAATATATATATATATATGTGTGTGTGTGTGTTGGCAAATAATTGTAGTGAAATATCTATCAAGCCATCCTCACATGTCAATTATAATTGAGCCGTGAGTTTGAACCTCATGAATCTATTTTTAAGGCCTTGTATCAAATCTAAGCCTATGATAAGTTTCATGGTCTCCAATTATATACTGTCCAAAAAAGGTTCCTAACAAGTACTACCACTCTGGAAATCTTAAGTGAGTGGAAAAGTTCCTTTCATATATATATATATATATATATATATATATATATATTCGAAAAAAAAAGTAATCAAAGTGAAGAATTCAATATGAAAGAAAGTCGACGTTATAACATTTCAGTTTCAATAAACTATCATCAGGACTTAGAAAAGATGTTATCAAGACGTTAGATCGCCAATGGATGTTTAAATGTCCAATGACATTTGATAACATCTTTTCTAAGTTCTGATGATGGTTTATTGAAACTGAAACGTTGTAATGTCAACTTTCTTTCATATTGAATTCTTCACTTTGGATTACTTTGTTTTTCAATTTTTCTCCACATTGTCAGATTCTTTTCCATTATTTACTTCCATATATATATATAAGCAAATCATGGTAGAGAAATATTTAGCAAGCAGTTTTCACATCAATTATGACTGAGTAGTGAGTTTGAATCTCACAAATACTTTATTTTTCAGGCCTTATCTCAAATCTAAATTATGATTACTAAATAGCTTATATATATATATATATATATATATATATATATATATATATATATATATATATCCCACATGTGCTACTGCAAAAAAAAAACACACCAAAAACAAACAGTAGCAGCTGTGCTATTTAAAAAGATGATCACTATGGGACCAGGCATTTTTTTCCTGGCCTGACCATCATCATCCTTAACTCAGAGTGTCTCAGCAGTACCTTACA
>CAUZXS010003806.1:0-70000 GCA_963585895.1 Sepioteuthis lessoniana | reverse complement strand
GAGAAGAACATGATTGAGGGAGACAAACAGATACTACACTCTCAACCTGAAGAAAGAACTTGGTTCTTTGTTCGTGTGTTTACATACATATTGCATAAAATTGTTAGTTCGAACAACTGCCATTTATACCATTCTGTTGACACTTTCAACCGTACTTATCATTTACATATAACAAAATGTTGCTCATATTCTGACCAACTTAGATGTTCATACTTAACAAGAATAACTAATTTGCATAAAAATGTACTCAAAAACAAGGATACTGAAGCTATATTCATCAAGATCAAAAAGAACAATGAATAAATTGAGTTTCTTTAGAATAATTCTTTGTAATTCAACACTTATTCCAGAGAGGTTTTCACCGGTCAAAGCCCCTATTTTGATATAGTGTGAAGTTTCACTGTCATATTATCCTCCACATCCACCAATCTTACCTTTGTGATGAATTTTCATTTTATGAAAGAACAGCAAATTGCATGGAGCTTGGTCTGCTGAATATAGAGGATACTGCATTTGCACAACCCTGTCAAAACTGCAGTTCAAAATGTGTCAAGATGAGCTTCCTAATTTTCTTTTTGACATTAGCACAAACTTCTCTGGATTTCATCTAGATATCGACACTTTATTAAAGTTGCTTAGCTATATCTTCATTTAAATTTTAGAATAAAATTTAAAGCTTTAGTCACATTTTGATGATACTTTGTTTTAAAGATCAAATTCTATCAGCTGTTTTGTTATTCATTTCTAATCTGGTCATTCATATTCTTCATAAATAATAGATTGGAGGTGCTCTTGGTATAATGGTGACTCAGCAACTCAAGTTCAAACCTGGACAAGGCTGTTTGCATTTAAAGTAAAGTAAACTTGCTGACTATAGTTGAGGGTGACCAGAAGGGTCCTTTTTCAATAACTACTACACTGAGGCATAGGGGAGAGCACTACTCCTTTTCCAGGATTGCTCCACTTTACCCTTGATACGTACCTTATATTGCTGAGTGTTAAGCAAGGAGGTATAAAGTACCATTTTTAAAGTCTTTGGTATAATGCGACCTGAGATTGAACTCAGGTCTCCCGGACCATTGGCGAACACACTACCCACTTGGCCAATGAGCCGGAATTAGTTTGCATTTAACATTGCATTGTACTAATATTCCTTGGAAAGGTGTGAATCCAATTATTCTACCTCCAGCTATGGGTAAGTAGTAGGGCAGACTGATTTCTTTAATCCTGTTATGGCAACCAGCCTAGAAGGAGGAAAACTCTGAATTCGAACCAGACCTAGAGAGAGATGTGCTCTGCTAGGCTATTTCTGCCAAAAACATATTACAAAGCAGATTATGGGATTTGTCTTCTTTTCTCTTTTAAATAAGCAATTGTTTTCTTGAAAGCTTTTATGAAATTACTTAGCAAACCAAATAGTCATTTTCAGCCCTGAAACTGGTAAGGACATTAGCCTTTTTAGGTCACCGCTTGGGTCTATAAAAAGGAAAATAAAGAATGGTTAAGATTTTTTTTTTATTAGGGCATTGTGAAATCTAAAATTTAATTTATTTATATTCGTTAGCCATTAAAAAAAAAATCAAGTTATTTTGTGCACATATTCATGTTACTTTCCCAGTCTTTTGTTCTGACTAATGCTGGGTACTTCTGCTAGTTTGTATAAGAGGTGGAGATCAAAACATATCAAGACTGAAATTTTTAAATCATAAAATTCAATTTCAAAATGAAGAGGTGCACGGCTAGGCAACTTATATAATTGATGATGTCTACATTCCTAAATGAAATAATGATGATTTGGAAATAAAAGGAAAAAAAAAAATGAAGCCATTCTCCATATTTTTATAGCAAAATGTTTTTGGTGAAACACAAGATTGTGCAAGTGCAGCATCATCTATACTTACCAAACCTAAATTGATAAATTCATTTCACTTGGTAAGTCTCAAAGATATGGAGGCCATTAAAAGAAAAACAAAGGCACAGCTTTGCATTATATCAAAAGAGGAGTTTCTGATGTGTTTTGACCTATGAAAATCTCACTGGAACAAGTGAATTGTATGCTAAGGGGACTATTTTAGGGAAAATCAATGTTTTGTTTATTGCTCATTTGTTATGATAGATACAGCTTCAGTTTTGATACTTTTTGAACACACCCCTATAGACTGCATACTCTAAATGTAACAATTTATGAGACAGAGGTAGAATTTTTATTTCCTCTGTCCCATAATAGTTGGTACGTTTGTATGTAGATTTCATACAGTAAATGTAACAATTCATGGAACAGAGGTAGATATTCTTTATTCCCTCTCTCCCATAATAGTTGGTACATTTGCAAGTAGATTTCATTCACTAAATGTAACAACTATTATGGGACAGAAGTAGTATTTATTGACCCCCCACCCAAAAAAACCTTTGTACTTTGATTCAAATACAAACTGAGTAACTTAATTTCAGATGTTCCTTCATAGATCAAGAGACCTTTTCTATCACAACCAACTCTCTATGCCATTCCTTAGATAATTACAGGTTCTGTGGGAGGTGTTAAGAATATACTTATTGTATTCATTGTAGAGGTGTAAGACCCCCCCCCCAAAAAAAGGATTGTTCTGGGTATAACACTAAATTGCATCTAGTGCTGAGGATCCACTTCAGGTGAGTGTGGTATCACGTCTTCATTGCCATTACTCCCAGGTCAACTCTGACCCAGAGTGGTAGTACCTGTTAGGGTCCCATCTATGGGTCAAATAGATATTTGCTAATTATTTGTATCAGATAGGAATACTTGATATCATATAACATTGTTTAAAAAACTCAAGAAACTACTCCAAAAATGTAAATACAAATGTACCAAGTATGCAATTCCCTAACCACTAGGCATAAAATAACCCCAGACAGGTTGACATGCCATTAAAAAAAAATCAATCAATAAATCACAACTAAGTATAATGCATTTTTTAAAATTAAGTTTATTTTTTAAGTAATATATTTTTTGAATGAATATTATTTTTATTATTAATTTTAGCTAAAATTCTTTTTTGTTCATGTTTAATTTTTTAGTTGCTTTTATTTCAAACCACTTGAATCACCAATGTGTGTGCGTGTGTGAGAGAAACAAGCATTCAACTGATGTCAGTTAAGCTGGCTCCACATGTTGAATTGATAACATCTCTGATCTGATCAGCAAGTTCAATATTTGATTATTGGCAGCACCAAATCTTAAATTGTTCAGCCATTCATGGTTCCCTCAGTAGACACCATAAAGTGGGACAGACAAGCTCCAGTGCACAACAGCAAGGATTAAAAAAAAAAAAATCATCTTGGAGACCCAAACCCTAATTCCCATTTCCCTAGGGGAAGTCTGGTTAAATTTACAAGCTGCTCTACCAAATAAGCTATAAGTTTGCAAAGCCAAAATCAAACCTTTAAACTCATCCATTTCTCCATGGTATATTTATTTGTTTATACTAGTAGTATCAATAACATTTTTTGATTCATTTTTTTAATTTTTAACTAAATTAACTAAATTTATTTTGACCAGTACTTTTTAGGTTCTTTTATAGTAACTCATTTGGATTGTCAATCTGCGAGCAGTGCTGGTCATCACTTAGTACCACAGGCCATAAAGGTTATATTTTAAAAAATATATATTTTTATTTTATTATTAGTTTTATTCTTTTTCACTAATTCATCAAAAGTTTACATATACATTTAGATTTTTTTTATTATCAAGATTAATACATATACAATTTTTCTTTTAGAGAAGGGTTTCAGTAGGTAAAACTCTGGCACTATCTTCAAGGATTAGTAATAATATTATATTATTATAGCTAGGTTGACTTTTTTCCTAAAAGTCAGCTTTTTCTTTCTCCCAAAAAAATAGTTTCAAATTCATATTCTTTGCTTAAAAATCTGGAGTTGATGGATATATTGGGTATAAAACAAAAACCTTTCTTAACTAGAATGATAAAACAAGTATAACACCCTGTCTTATGACATTATACAATATTTTTCCGAACTTAAACTGTCCAGTAACCATATGAATTAGTTGAAACTTCAGGAGTAAAGCTTTTCAGGCTTAGCTGGAAGAGCTATTCTCTCAAGTCTATCTATTTCAAAACAATAAAAATTCCCTTAGAACAAGTCATTTATCCTTAACTTTGGTTGGACTCAAAGTCTTGACTCCATAAAGAGTAATTATCTTAACTCATTAACTTTTATAACTTTTGTTTTATTTTCATGTCTTTGAATATCAATTTAGATAATATTGTTCATAATAAAGTTACATGAAAAAGAAAAAACAAATAATGTGGCTAATTTTTTTGGGCCAATGAAAATCAACCCAAAAAAACAAACATGACTCACATGAATAGATTTCTGACTGAAATAATTAAAAAAAAAAATCATTTTTAAAAATCTCAAAAAGGTGTTTTTCACAGAATATAATTTTTGTTTCAACAGCTGGATTTTGACAGTAAATTATCTTTGTTTATACATATGGGAAACTTAATACGCCACTGGACCCAAAAGATTTGAGACCTATCTGTGTGCACTTGTGGGTCTGTGATCTGTTCCACTGAATAGTTAACATCAAAAATTTTAGTGGTGACTGTGACAGGCACTTAACTTCAATCAAAGACATTTGTTTTGCCAAATACAACAAATAAAGAGAAAATGTCATTTTGGTATTTATACAATGGTCAGCAATTAAGCATCACCTGTGCAAGCCTGGACAGACACAGAAATCTGATGAATTGTATTTAGAAAAAAAATGTAGTTGGATGCTAGAATTCTATTCTGAATTCTATATATAAAGAATTGTTTTAAAAATATGAGCCAGACTAAAATTGCTAACCCAGAATTGTCACTCATATATGAGTGACCAGATGGATTTAGGATAAGTGTTGCACAGTGATATGTTTCAGGGCATTAAGGACTTTTTAAAAAGAAATTGTTAAATTTACCAAACAGATTCATATATATATATATATATATGTGTGTGTGTGTGTGTCTATGCCTTATACATATACTAAAGACTCCTGTTTGAACTGATTTCATGATAATAAATTGAGTTAAAATTACTAAACATAGTAAAACATTAGTAAATGTAAGTAGTGTATTGTTAGTATTAAGTAAGCTACTTGGTATTCTTTACTACTGTGATAAAGGAACAGAATATGCTGCAATTTGTAGTTATAAACTTAGTGTGGATTCTATGAATGAAGCATATTTTTTTAGATAAATTAGACAACTTCCTTTTTAATGCATATAAAATTACCATTTGTTTATATCATAAAAATGTAAGACTTTCATGATTTTTTATATATACATGTTACTGTAATAGCAAGAGTTTCAGTGTTAAACTGCTCTTGGAGAATAAAGCAATTTTAGTACATTTAATTACACAATTAACATTTTCACTCACTCTTATAATTTCTCAAAAGAAATAACTGTTAAATGTTAACAGAATACTTCCTCTTTATTTGCCATTTTTAGACTTGTAGAAGTTGATTTAGTGCATAAACTGATCTTTGACTTATAGCCATGAAATCATTAATTTATAGAATTAAAAGAGTTCCTCCATTCTTTCGATTGTTTGATTTCAAGTTTACAAAATTATTACTTATATATAGGTTGATACCAGTTTTTCTTTTTTTGTCTATAGATGAAGTCTTAAAAATTTCACCTACATATGGTAATTACAAATCTTATTAATAAGATATAATATGAAATTGAATTGAAAAGTCACTTTGGAGGCTTTTAAGTGAGAAAGTATTTAAAACTATCTTTTTTTTTAGATTAGATCATTGAAGAAATAAATCGGGGGGGGGGAAAGCTTTCTTAAAGTTGAAGCAGTTTTTCTTGCTACCTACAAAACATCATTTACTAAGTTAAGCTTGGCACAAGGCCAAAAATTTTGGGTAACCACAGAGGATCAAACTCACTCACAATAGTCTGCTAACCTGGTTTGCTATTATCATCCACCTATTCAATAAATAAATATATATATACACACACACACCTCTTTTATCTCCATATATAATCCCACCTGTTACATTAAACCTTAAGGAGGAGACACAAGTCCCAAGAAACTATCTATGAATCATACTAGTTGTGTGTCATAATACTGTTGGGATATTTCTATTTAAAAATACATTGGATCTCAAGTAGGTAGGAGCATCCTTTCTCGATCAGTGGATCTCATGGCATACAATTCATCATCATCAGACCACACCATTAAAAGAATAATTTAACAAACATCATGTTTGTCATTCATCCTGACTCAAACCATTGAAATCATTTATAAGCGGTCCTTCACCCAACTATCCCCATTACCCACAAGAAAACTTCTACAAGTTATCATCAAGTGGGATAGACTAAAATGAGAATTTTATTATATTTTGATGTACTTTGTGGCAAAGTACACCAAAATATGAACTATATATTAATAGAAATTAAACATTTTAAAATTCAAATCAATAATTTTCATTGTTTGATAATTTAAGAAATCAGCCAACTTAACTAAACCTCGATAAAAATTCATGTTCATATATGTATATATTACTAAAATTCTCATTCAATTTCAATATAACTGTAACCCACTAAAAACAGTGCATCATATCACAATTTTTATTAGAGCAATACACTTAGAGAAGGCTAATTCCACTTGAACGATAATTTTGTTGGGGTCTGCATTCATGCTGGACATCATATTTTTAATTATCCAAATTTTGAATGTAAATAGAAAATTCTAATTAGAACCGTACACCGCTTTCTAAATGGAGATATCAATATCACCATGAACAGGTATTACAATGGGAACTCAATGGGTTCATATATATATAAAATTCAGTCTGTCCACCTAAATTCACATATGCTTATGGCCATGTGCCAAAACTATGCTAAGCTTAGTAAACTCAAGTTTGATTTAGTAGGTGGTTTCATTCTTAATTGGTACACCCAAATCCTTATTGCCTAGTCAGCTGACTACTTCTCTACGGAGGGTTAAGACCCCCCACACACACACACACGAAGACTTTTGGATATAACACTAAATAATCTGATGGTGTGGTTCCAGTTATGCTGGAGCTTTGGGGAATGTGGAGTACCCCTTCATTGCCATTGTTCCCAGGTCCACTCCGGCCTTGAGTGGTTGCACCTGATAGGACACTATCTATGGGTCAAATAGAACTAGACTATACTTATGCTAAACTGAATTCTTTGAAATAGAAATGTTTATATGTATAAAAATGGATTTGGCATAAATAATCTAGAATGGCTGATGTGCCCTCAAACCAAACCAAACTATATCCTTATTTGCTGATATTTGATTTCATTTTGTTATCTTTGATTAAATCTACTTCCTGTATTATGATAGACTGGTAGCTTTAATTATCATAGATACTTCTTGCAAGATTTTTACTCCAGCTCAAAGTGTTAATTTTTTTAAACACAAGTCTGAGTGACAGTAAGTCCTTTCAGATATCCAGAAGCCTTCAAAGTATCTAAGTAGCGTTGTCTAGTTTCTTGGGGACTCTTTCAAGAGTTCCAACTACAATTGGTATGACTGTCACATTCATATTTACAACTGGCAAGGTACAGGTATTTGTACAGTTTTTAGATTTGTTTTATTTTCACTGTAGCCTGCAGGAACATTTGGTATATAAGTAGTAGTGTAACCAGACCCTATGTTTGATTTTTCAGACTTACAGTTGGAGGATAAAGAGAGCTATGACAGCACTAAGGTACAGCAAAGCCACACAAACCCTTCTATACAGTAGTAGGGAAGGGGGAGTAAATTCTAACCTTTAGTTAGACCTATCTGTCTCTTGTACACATTTCATTTAGGAATGTTTTCTGTACTTGGGTGTATTTTTGTAAAAAATATTGTTAATTATATATTAACATTTTTTTCTATTTCCATCATACTTTATATGGTGTTCTTCACCTAACTATCTTCTTTACCCACAATGACAATTCTAAATCCACAAGTCCAAATGAAGATGGAAACTTCTACAAGCTACCACCAAGTGGGGCTGACTTCAACAAAATCTACTACCATCTTTCACTGCTTATGGTTAAATCATTCTAAGAGCACTAGTTCCTGCCAGATCACAGAAGTTAAACAGCAACAAGCCTGTTCAGTTCTAAGATGGGTGACCAAGTAGAGCAGGTACTGTTAGCAACCTGAGACTTATCAGACTAAGCAAAGCTGAATAAATATCTTTTCACTGTCCAACCTTCCAAGATGGCATTCTTTTTACCACTCAAACTAGTTACTACTATGAATTGAGGTAGGTTGATTTCACACACAAAAAACATACACACGCCTTTGAATAAGTTTAATGTACTAATACCAAATCTTAGATTTCTAGCTTTTATCATCATTTGAGGAAACAATCAAAAACAGCTTGATAAGATACAGAGAGATGAGAGAGAGAGAAAAAAAAAAGTTCATTTTCAAAAGGTTTAGCTGAAAAATAGTGTTACTTCATAAGAAATGAAAAGATATTTAAACCATAACATCAAAATGTTCAGTGTGAATTTACCCAACCCCTCAATCACAGGCAGGAAATGACACAAAGTCATATTTTAAACAGAGTAAAGCTGATTGAAGTCAATTTTCCAACTCTTAGACCGGTTGCTTAACCAAAGCTAAAGAACCCAGTTTGCGCTATTTACCCTTAGCTAAAAGGAAAAAATAGATGGATTTGTATCTTTTCCAAGAGCATTAGTGTGAATTGAAATTCAAACAGCCTCATCCAAGATTTGAACTCAGGTCACCAATCCAATTTCCCATGATGACAACCTCTACATTAAGTGTTCCTTCATGAAATGTTCTGTGTGCACCTAGAAAGAAAGAAAGGCCTTATTTAATGGCATAAGGCTTTCACAAGAAAATGTATTTTTCTTTATAAGAAGCCTTGAAAATTAACCCCTACTGTGTGGAAACAGAGTATACCAAGTTTCATGTATATGCACCCAGTGAGGTGCTTTCTGGAATTCTCCAAATTTCATATGATATAATATGCAAATTTTATTTTTACAGACTAATAGAAAGAGGCCATAAGAACTTATTTGCATATAATTAACATGTTACATCAGCTTGTGGAGTGAAATTTAAATTTCAACTAAGTTGGTGAAAGGTAATTTCTTTGATTTACACATTGGTAATTCTGATAGAGAATTTAAAGGGTTTGTCTCTAAAACAGTTTCATTATAATGCCGAGCTTAGTGACTATGCAATGACATAAAAATGTTTGTATATGAACCAAAGCTAATCTGAATACAGTTAATAGGGATATATGGAACTTTAAAAAAGTTGTTATAACTAGGGAATGTCAATTTCAGCCAATTTCAATAAATTCAGTATCTGTACATTCGTACACAAAAATTTAATCAGTGCACAGAGGGTTAAATACTCTTTCAAAATAAATAGTAACCTTTTCTAGCTTTATTGTTAAAAAATTGTGCTTTTTGAAATTGAGTTTTTTTGTTGTTTTTATGCTTTTTGTCAGCTGATTTTTATTATACTTCCTGAAATTATGGTAAAAGATAGGCATCCATGTCTTGAGGTCAGTTCTTATATTAAACCCCACTTGGAATGGTCCTCAGACCCTCCTGTCCAATCATACTTATTCCTCAGATACAATCTACCAGAGCATGGCAGTAACATAGAATAATTATTTCTCTCTAAAAAGAAAGGGGAAAAAAAGAAAAAAAAAAAGAATTGGCAATCAGAGTTCACAAAAATATGAATTACATTCAATTCACTTATTTACATTAAAGTTTCTTTTGTAAAACGGAAGTAAAATATTTATTTAAAACTTAAAATTGACCTAACTAAATGGAATTCAATAAAGTGAATTGGCAAAAACTAAACTATCAGTGAACCTGTTAAGTTTCTGTAACTTGAGTCTGTGATGATACTGATACCTCTAGCAACAAAGGAGTGATGATTCTAATCAATATTTTTAGTTATTTCCATTATACTGAGAATTTTGATGATTAAAAACTAAGTTCGACACAAATGCAGACTTAAAAAAATTTTTTTTTTAAATCATTCAGCCACAAACAGAACAAGAAATTGCTTTATTCTTTAAGTGAGAAAATTACTAAACTGTTTTTGATAGGTTAATGTGTATGTGTGTGTATATATATATATATATATATATATTTAAAAAAAAAAGAGCTTTATGATTCTTACTAGTTCACTCGGTGAGTGAATGGAGGACCAAATGTAGCAGTATTATTAAATAGTGATCAATATCAATGATTGAGTTTTTGCATATAAAAAGTTGGCGAACTGAAGGCTCCCCTTTCAATCACTACTACACTGAGATATAGGGGAGGATGTTACTCCTTTCCTTGGATTGCTCCACTTTACCTTTGATACATACCTTATAATGATGAATGTTAAGCAAGGAGGTATTAAGTACCATTTTTTAAAAACATTTGGCAAGAGTCTCAATTCTATAAGTTCACAAAGGTTGATATGCCATAAAAAACCAACCAACATTCTATAAGAGTGATTATATTATATATATATATATATATATATGCCATCCACAGACATACTGTTTTGTTGTATCACAACTCTTCAATGTGGCTAGACACACAATATGCTTCAAGCTGGGAGTGATACCCGCCCAGCCACCAGACGCCACATGTCAGCTTGGGAATTATAACGCCTTATGTATTAGCTCTTGTTTGTTTACATTTTGCTTTACCAGATACATATATATGAGAGAGAGATCATGTCATCGTCAGATTGACATGTTTTGATAAATACATTGATACATTACACAAAACCTCAAGTGAAACCATGTCACTTAGATATTTAATGATTCATCTATCTTGAATAACATTAATTTACCATGTTGTTAATAAAAAAAAAATTAAAAAGATGGTAGCACTTAAATAATTTTTGGTATTACATTAAAATTGTATAACATAAAATCTTAACATTTCCTACGTTATTAGAAGACTCCATAAAACTATAATTTATGACAGGGATTAAATGGGAGAAGTAACAAACTACTCAATAATATCAATAGAGAAGAATGATTTTTTTTAAAAAGTAGGTTTTGAATACATAAGACCTTCCTATCTTTAAATGTGAAAAACAGAACTGAAACTAAGTTGAGAATAAACACAAAGAGAATAATGACAGTAATTTTCATAGATAAAAAGGAAAGGAAAAAATATGTCCTGAGGATAGATCTTCCATGTTTTTGAATATTTCTTTACTTGTCCACAAAGGAAATATTATATTAGAGGGGGGTGGGTAGAGAAGAGTTAAAGAAAGAAAAAAAAAAAAAAAAAGGTGTAAGAGAATTGTTAAATGTTATGTTTATGGTTGCTTAAACAGATAACTGTATGCATAACCTGGGAACATGTTTAAGTTAGTTTATTAAAAAAAAAAAAAAAAGAAAAAAATCATTTAGTTCCATTCTAAGAGGAAGCATATTGCATTGAAGTAAAATTTTTCATCAGATTTAAAATACTTTTTCAAACTTTATTTCCTACATGTGAAATATTGCATTACACATAGGTTCTTTATATTACTATTATCATCAATATTTAGTGTTGTGCTGTAGCTCCGTCCACTGAGAATTCTGCTTAGTCAACTTAACCTTCCATAAAGTGGAGTGGGGAAGAAAAAAGTTCAGTTCAAGGGAGGTAACTTGAGTAAACGGTTTTAAGAAAAAAAAATCAACGACTCATCTCCCATGAATGACACACGAATTCACTGTGTTTAAAAAATATTGTTGGATTTAAATAATTTTGCCAATTATATAAGACTTTTAGTATATTTAGGAATAAAAGGGGCTCAATATCCGTGATAGAGCATATATAATCTAAGTCAGGATGGCGTAAACACGATACTTGGTGCTTATGCAATCATTAGACCAAGTGCCTGTTCTACTGAGATCATACATGGATCTGATGATTGCATAGGCAAGAAACTGACAGTCACAAAGTGCTGTCAGCTGTGTGTGTATATATATGTATATATATGTATATATATATATATATATATACACACACACACACACTAGACATTTTATCATACCTAACAATACATAGAAGCTTGATTACCCCCCCACCCTCTCAAATTTCCATCTGAAGATTATGTTAAAAAAACATGAAACTTAGATTTATAGTGTCCATAATTCTATTTATAGGTTTTATACTCAGTCATAATAGCGTCACTTTTTTTTATGCACACATTTCTTATTTCCAGTTCTTGTGTGTGTGTGTGTGTGTGTGTGTGTAAAAATGTTTTAATGATACGTTTATTCTGGAATTGTAATGATGGAACTCTTTAAAAAGAGTATCTAGAGCCAATTGCAATTTCAAACATTCAAAAAGAAAATCTGTTGTCATTAAGAGTCCAATACAGAGCTGTATAGATTTTTTATAAAACTATTTCCTTAGTCACTAGAAAAGTCTGTCACATAAAATGGACTTTAGTATTGATATACACAGCCACTATATAAATGAAGTTTGAATGAAATCTAAAAGACTGAGGAAGGGAATGATTTGAAAATCAGATCCAAACTGTCTTTATATATATATATATATATATATATATAAATTAAGATAGTGTAGAGACAGATTCAACAGTACTTGATAACTGCTAAGTGGTCTGATGATCAGAAAGAAATCTAATCATAAAGTACTGTTGACTGTGCCTATGCAATTAAAATTTAGATCTCACTTATATATATATATATATACTAAAATCAAATGTATGTACAAGTATGTCTGTCAACTGATTTATGAATAAAAGCATTTTTATTTTATACAACAGATTTTTGTTATTTAGCATAATCCCAGTTCTTATTAATGTACTTAATTCAATTGCTCACATGGATTAAACATTAGAGTGTGTAATGAACAATCTTCATATAATGAAGGTTTTGTTGGCTGCACATCTTTCATTGTTTGCAGCATGTCCGTCATGTGCGTGTGAGAGAGAGAGTACAGGAAATTAACTGAAATCTTGTTATACTAGTATGTAACTCATTCAAATCCAGAGACATGACAGAGGAGGTATAATTTTATCAATAATCCACCGACAGCATTTCTCCAGTGATTATACAATATCATTCAATGAGCCAAGCTCCCCAATTACATACCACTCCCAATCTGTTATGCCTTCTGAAAGTGTTGACTAGAAACTAATTATCAATTAAATTTTTTTTCTCTCTTTTTTTAAAATTCAAACCATGTATAACTAAAAATAAAATCAAAAATTCATCTTTTTTAAACCATAATTGAAAACCTTATTTAATCATAAAAAAAAAGAAAAGAAAAAGTAATCACTTTTAAAATAAGGAAGATCTTTTTAGTTTGGATCAGTGTTGAGAGACCTGTGGCCTGAAGTCTACAATTGGTTTTCAAAATTATCATGCACTACATTATTGAAGGGGGAAATAAACAAATTTTTTTTCAAATTTAACCATAAAAAACCCTAATATCCCTATGGCACCTTAAAAAAAAAGAAAAAAAAAAGAAAAAAGAAGTATATTAGTAGTTAATACAAGAAATTTTATAATCAGTTTGTAAGTATCACACATTTTTTTCTTTCATTTAGTTAACAGAATACATGACAGACAAAAAGCTAAAGTAAGCAGGAAGATAAATGACTTTAGTATTGATATACAAAAAAAAAAAAAAAAAAAAAAAAAAAAAATAATAATCTTATTTTAATTATATAATCATTTAGATTTCAGAGGTAAAAATTCCAATTATTATTATCATCAATTTTGATTTGTATTATCTCTCAAAGGAATTTTAGTTGCGGGGGGGGGGGGGGGGAAAGAAAACATTTGCTGTTATTTCTACAATAGTGAAGAACAGTGCACACTAAAAATAATAAAGGATAAGCTTCCTGTGAGACTTGAACTCAGATCCCTTTTAACTGGGGTGGTGGTGGTGGGTGGTTCTCTGAACCAGCTGTTTTACTATCTAATGTATGAGAATGTGTCAGGTAAATTATTCATGGCTAAATTCAGAATTCAATCACTGCTTTTAAGAATTTAATATAATAGCTAAAGGATTAGGATTAAGGAAACCCTATAAGAACAATTAATCTGATAAGACAAATTTCCCCAGAATCCTGGGAGAGCCATGATATCACAGAAGCCTAAATAACCCCAGCTAATACTCTTATCTTAAAATTGTTGACACCATATTTTGTGCTAGTAGTCTATTTTATTTGCTTATTCTTTTTTAGATGAATATTGTCAATCATCATCATTGATTTTGACTAGTATCATAATAGACTTAGTGTCATCAAATCAAATCAAATAATTCATATAGGAATAAATATATTATAAGCATATAAAAATAATATAAACTCATGACTGAGTTTCATGCTTTTGAGGCTCAGGTGAATTAGTATTCAACACATCCAACTTTTTAATAGGGTACAAACTCTCTCTCTCTCACACATGCAAAGGATCATACTAGCTCTCCTGAAGATTGAAAGGCCTAAATTTCTATCCTAATCTCATTTTTTTTAATACTTGAAATATATTGTGATATTGCCCTGCATTTTTGTGCACTGAGCACTGTAAAGATTTCACTGATCAAAAATACTTTTAACATTAAACTTTAATCATAATTCTAGTTAACTAGAATTTAGCAAAGGGAATTCAATCCTGATATAAACTATTTTAACTTGGAAGCCTGATATTTTAAGTTCAAAAGAAGAAAAATAAATTAAGCTTAAACTTGATTTTTTTCTTGTGTGAATTCAGATGCCTGAAGGCTAAGGGTCAACTATTGTTCTCCAAGTTTCATTATTTTCATTGCATTATCAGAAAACAAAGTGTTCTATATAAAAATATACACTGTATAGTCTAGGGGAAATTATATCTGTACAATTTATAAATATACTTTGGAGTTGGTGGGTGAGCCAAACACTTTTCATATTTTGGGTATTTATCAAACCAAGGCAAAATACACAATAATATACAATGAATGAGCTAAGTTCATAAACATCATCATTTTAACTTGTCAGTTGTAACTAATTTAAAGTTAGTTAATTCAAAAAATCTATTGCTTTCTATCTCTATTCAAAAGTTAGTGTGTGTGGTTCCAGAGAAATATTGAGTTAACAAACCAAACTGAGCAGGTTAATTGACATACACTTTGTCTAATCCTGACCCAAGTGACAAAACAACAACCATCTATGATCTCTAAAAACTGTTGAAGTCAAGACAAAGTTATTTGGATAATCAAAATTTTTGAATTTAAATTCCACTAAATTAGTGCGTCTTGGACAGGAATAATCTGGGAGCCTATCACTCTTCAGGTCTTCTCTCTAAGCAGTGCCTGTCCCCAAACCTAAAAAGTATAAGGGCTGGTAATATTGTTTGATGCCCAAAGTGACCCTGAAGAGAAATCCTGAGAGAAATAAGCAATTTTTAAAACTGCCTCACTATCATAACATTTCTAATATATCTAAGAGAGAAAGAAGCAGAAATTGTGAGAAGGGAAGTGATGTTAAGATAAATATGGAAGGGGAAGTGCAAGGGAAAGAATTAGTGGTAATACAATTTAAACAAACTGCAGCAATAAAAATGATGGGATATGAACAACTTTCCTGATGATAAAAATCAACTGATTTCAGAGCTAATAATTTTTTTCTACTTTCTTGGATTGAATGAAAAGAATGTTGCATTTGTTTTCTTTAAAAGCAATAAAAGATCTGATGTGGCACTTTCAGGATTAAATCAAAAGAACAAATCTATTTAATCTTCAGAGTGTTGTTTCTAAAACAGACACCTGAAGAAGGCCAAAAGGTACAAATGAAACATGACTATAACTACCAAATAATTATTTACTAACACATAAGTAAGTAAAGTTGGCGACTGTAGTCGAGGGCGACCAGAAGGCTCCCTTTTCAATAGCTACTACACCAAGGTGTAGGAGAGGGCGCTACTCCTTTCCCTGGATTGCTCCACTTTACCCTTGTTACGTACCTTATATTGCTGAGTGTTAAGCAAGGAGGTATCAAGTACTATTTTTAAAGTCTTTGGTATGACGCGACTGGGATTGAACCTAGGTCTCCCAGACCATTGGCAAACACTCTACCAATGAGCCAGTACTAACACATAAGGTTAACTATAATATGAGAGTGAGAAATAAATTAATACTGTCTCATAATACTTATTACATTTATTTATAAATTTTAAACAATAAGTCTAATAACTATCATCAAATCCACTACAGTTTTGCATCTTTAGTGATAAAAGTTAAAACAGCTACAAAAAATCACTTGCTAACATCAGCAATAACTGATATCTGTTCAGGGAATACCACAACAATTCATTTTATGCACTGCCCTAATTTGTTTATTTATTGTGATGTTGCATATGGAAAAGAATGCCAACAAAAATTAATGGTGATATTAGAGGCAATTTAAACTAGATAACTTTGCTAGTATTAAAATCAAACTATAAAAATATTTCAATTTCAAATCAACAAACACTAAATTTTTGTTTGAATTTATAGTCATAACATTTAGAACATTGTATCCTCACACCTTCAGGCATCTGTTGTAGTTGGTAACCTGAAAATTTTGAACCTAACCAATTATTCAATTTTGTTTTGCTGTCCATGCTAGAAGATATGATATACCATTTAATTTTTCTTAGTGAGAAAGCTGCCATATTAGAAAAGATTCAGAAGACCTTGGGTCTATACGACCTCATAACATTCAAAAGCAATTCCACCCTTCAGGCACATCTCTTCCCCAGAAGAGAACATGATAAATATTCTATTCCATACAATTATAGTGGAGAATATAAAACTGAGACCAGCTATCTTCTAAAAGTAAAGTTGGAGGATTATTAAAACCATAAAATCAGGAATAGCTGATCATGTATAGAGGGAAAATGGTGAGTAGTTACCAACCACTAGAGAATGAAATTTTATCATAATTCACAAAATGTCTGTCTATACAGATATGGTTTAGACATTATTAGCCTGATTTCAACCCTACTTTCAAGACTTATTAGATTCATGCCTGGTTTTGGTTCTTTAATGACATATCAACCTGTATGGGTTATTTAATGTCAAAATCATCCTTGTAGAAGATCAGTAAGTGAGACAATTTAACCTGGAGATGGGGGAGGATAAGGGGTGAGGGTGGATGATACCTGTCACAAAGATATTAGTCTGAAAGTGAATGCAATAGTGCAAATGGAGTTCAAACTAGATAACTATGATGCCATAGTCCACCACATTAGCCACAGTGACCCCCCACCCCCGAAAAGAGTGTCTATCTCATAGCACTTGACCAGTGTTGGTGATCATTATCAGGGGCAGATTGCTCTCCTAACCCCTACATGCACTTAGTACAACACTTGGCCACAGTGGAGAAGGTCGAAGAGGGAATACATTTTCAACTGTTACCAAGCTAAAAAATAAGGGTTTAGAAACCCAATTTTCTAAATTTAAATTATTACTATTCCTCCAAGTTGGAAAATAGTAAATTTACCTATTTAAAATATTAATTTATAGAAGTTTTAAAAGGTATCTAAGATATATGAATGAACCCAAACTATCTTCTGTATACCATGCATAGTGTAAATGCAAAGCAATAAGCAGTAAAAGAAAATCTCATTTAAATAGATATAATTTTCCTAAATTTTAATGTAAGTGATTGTCTCTTTATTAATAACAACCACCACCTTGCAATCTATATGTAATGTGAATAAGTACAGCTAGTCAGATAACAAAACACGAGAAGATACGGAGATTGAAAAAACCAACACACATGGTATACTTGAATAACTTACTTAGTAGGCCATATCACATCAAAGCCTTTTTAAAGCAAGAATATAAGGGTTCAGACTCAAAACTTTCTATCGCCTGATCACACTAGGGTATTGTAAAAAGTCAAATATTCATTAGTAGAAGAGGCAAGATGGTACTTAAGTACCCCCCCCCCAACAATAGGTGTAGAGATCATGCTTGAGTGACAGAGTGTAAATTTAGGCTTAAGAGCTTAGGACATCCTCTAAGCCATAGTCCACCACATTAGCCACAGTGAACAGCAGAATAAATATAATCTACCCCCATCTATGGAATAAGGGGCCTAGTTTGTAATTCCCAGGATATGACAAATACCTGAAAAAAAAAAAAAAAAAAAAAAAAAAAAAAAAAACCAAAAAGGTACAACAGATGAAACATGACTATGAATACCAAATAAACATTTATAAATATACCAATAACCATAAGGAGAAAGAGAAACTAATACTAAACCTGTCTCATAATAGTTATTATATTTGTATATAAATCTCATACAATAAATCTAACAACTATTATAAGACAAAGGTAGTACCAAACATTCTATTTAAATATTCAAGTTATTTGTAATATTTGGTAAGTTGAGTAATTTATATCAGTCTAACTTGAATATTCTTGAAAGAATTTCAGGAAGAATTTTGCAAAATGTTTTTTTTGCATTTTCTTATTAAAAAAGAGTAAAAAGCATTAATGATACATATTTAGTTTTCTAGCTGTTTTCAAATAGAATTATGTTTTCCTAATCAACAAGAATGGATTTTTTTTTCCTCCAAACATTTTAAAGGCATTTTGAGAAACCAGGTACAATAATTGGGACAGTTTTTAGTTAAAGGCATTTTCAAAAGAGCAAAAAGTAAATATAACAAAAATCAAATCTAATAGGTAGGTAATTAGTTTAGAGCATGTTTTAACATGTACAGCAATACAACTGCACTGAAAAAAAAAAAAAAAAAAAAAAAAAAAAGTAAAGAAAAAGAAAAACAAACAAACAAAAAGTCATTCATTATTATTGTTGTTATTTTCATTTAAAATTTTCAGCCAGCCTCCTGAAGATGTTACATTGTAATGATGAGTTATAAACATTTTTCATTTATGAATAATGTGCCAAATAATATAAATTCTGATAGAACGTGTGGATCAGAAAAAGCAAAACCTATTTGGATGTGTACAGCTACATAGTAGTTGTATGGCTGGATTAATTCAAGGAAAAAAGAGAGAGGAAAAAAAATAAATAAAAGGAGTACAATCAGAAGTAAAGCTGGCATCTGATTCATCTTGTTAGAGAAACAGACAAGGAGGATAAAAAACATGGAAAGTTGGATTTCAGGCTTTTAAATGAAGAACAAAAACAGAAGTAGGAAAGAAAGAAAAAGAAAAAAGAAAAGAAGCTTCAAAAAGTTCTTTTTCTTTTTAAAAATTTCGCATGACACACAATTAAACAAAAAGAAAACTTCTCTTGCATTAATAATAATAAAATAGTAAATCTTTAGTAAAATTAGATGCTAAGAAGAGGAGACAAAAGTGCAAATGTTTTTTTTAATGTGATACATATGCACATTTATAGAAAAAGGGTATATTTTTCTATGACTTTTTTTAACACTATCCTATGAAGTTTACTGCTTTCTTTAATGAATATTCTTGACAGAATTATTCATTGGGTAAAATCAACTGACTACATTAACAGCATTTCAGCCCAAAACAGTGAAAATTGGCTATTACACTGAGAAACCAATTTCCAAAACTTTAGGAGAAAATAAGAATAAAAAATAAACAATCAGCTAGAAGAATAAAACAATTTGAAAAATAATTTAAAAACTAATAATCTGCAAAGCTGATGTCATAGAACCTACGAACAGCAGTGCAAACTGATATAAAAGGTTCATTTATTATTGATTTTTATTCTCTAAGTTTTTTTTTTTTTGCCTCTTCTTATTTAGTCCCCTTTATTTCTCACTAAATTAATTGAAAATAAAAAGAAAAAAGAAAAGAAAAATAAATAAATAAAAAATAGAATATAAACTAAGAGTGAAGCTTTCCTCCCATTAAGAATATTATACAAAATAGAGCTTTGGTTCCTCAACTATTAATAGTCAGGGGGATAATTTTTCACATTCTCGTTTTTACAAATTAATGCTCCTTCATTTTGTGTAAACAAGCCTGGAACAAAGGTAGTAATAGCAGCAAGAAGGATTTATTTGTCTATGTCTGGTGTTGGGGAAGGGGCGGGGGGTTATATAAATCCAAAACTCGGCATTGACATAGAACATCTAAATAAAACCTGGCAAGTAAAGAAGGCAATTTTAGTCTATTGGATTGACTCAGATGCAAATGAATTTTATAATACTTAAAAAAAAAAAAAAAAAAAAAAAAATTTTTTTTTTTTTACAAAAATTGCCAATAGTAATAGATCAGGTGTGTATATATATATATATATATATATATATATAATCTGATCGCAAGTTAAGAATGATGTTCTTGCTACCTTTGTCTGGACTTGCTCATGTGAAGGGGTGAGGGGAGCCAAGAAAAAGTAAGAGTATATTTCTGGGATGGTGAAATGATCTTCATAGCAAGTGTTAAAGAAAACAGCAATGTCACATTTGTGGGTGTGAGAAGGAATTATTGGGGGGAGGGAGGGAAGAAAAAAAGTATTTTGGTTGTAATTCTAAATAATGTTACATTATCCAAAATTATAACAAAAATAAAAAATATACATTTATATACATTTATAAAGAAAGAAATCAAAATGGTTTTCAGAAACATGTGATTGTCATGTCACAAACAGTCTTGGACAGCAAAGGTAAAAAGGATGGTAGTAGCAAACTATAGTGAAGTACAAGTCTCCCAAATGATAATTGACTACAAAAGTAATAGCTGCTACTTAAATACCTTATTAAGAGTACCAAGAGCAAGAACCTTAAGTCAAACTAGCATTTAAACCTTTAGAAGTGTGTGCGTGAAATGTGTGGTGCTGACAAAAAAAAGAACCAATATAGCAACAAGATTTTCCCCCATTAATGTTTTAATGGGACCATAGGGGGAAACTAAACTTCTGTGAAAAAAAAAACAAAAAAAAAAAAAAAACACTTAGCATGATTTTTTTTGTTCTTGTTTTTGAAAAAGATCAAGTAAAAATAGGTCAACAGAGCATTTCATTGTCATGTGAAAATTAGTCTAACTTATGTATACTAAAAACAAATTTTACTTTTCTCCAAATGTTCAGAACAGAATATTCTCAGTAAATGAAAGATTGAACAAGAACACTTATATGTTTAGAGTAACTTTCATAAAAAGAAAATTTCATTTTCAGTTAATGACAGCAATAAAATATTAAATGGAGACACTCGTTTTTCTTCTTTCCTGAAATATAGTATTGTTAAACATTGATGTAAGCAAAAATAACTCTAGCTTAAAAAATATCATATACTTCACTGTAGGTAAAAAAACAAACTATGTTTTAAATTATGAGAAACTTAGTAACTAAAACTGACCACTTTTACCCAATTTGGTGATATTGTTCTCCAAATAATGAAACAGTGCAATGGAAATATAGCAGCAACAACAATGCATCATGGATAAAGCCTGATGGAAGGAAGATATGTAATAATCATATAGGACAAGCATATAAATATTTAAGGTAGCAGAGAAATGCAGACTACCTGAGATTCTGGTTGAAGTGGCACTATTCCACATCTTGGTCTAGCCTAACCGATTAGGAAGAACTTTTTTTTTTTTTTTTTAAAAATACTTCCTGATGCCAATGGCTAGGGTTGCCAGATAGAAGATGCCCAAGTTAATCCAAGCTGGATGAGATATTTGGCTTAGCATTATGAAGGAAGAGAAAGCCAACATTAGATGCTAACTTTTATATCCGAAAATTAAGGTGCAGCTACTGACTTGTTAGGTTTTATATAGGCAATGTTCAAATTTAGCCATATTGTATTGAAAAAAAATTTTTTTTCTTCTAAATAATATTTCTAAGTTAAGTTTTTCATCACTCTTGAAAATCAAAGAATTTCAAACTAACTCAAACTAAAATTTGACCAATCAAGAAATGAGTTATTTCTTGTTCTCTACGTTCTATGTTTGCTGAACTTATCAGAACAGCCCACAATTAGTACTTCTGTTTTGATAACTTAAAAATAAAGACATTTACTAATTTGAATTTTGCTTTATATTATTTATCATATGACATCAGAATTTAAGACTCAAAAAAGGAAAAAAAAAAAAAAAAAAAAAAAAAATCACAATATAGCAATATTTGAACACTAACCTGCTTATACTTTGTTGTTCTTTTTTAGAATGTGATCAGTCATAATTGATATTCGAGTCAGTGACATAAGAAAACAGTAAATTTTGTTTCATTTTCCGAAAATACATACTGTTACAGATAATTTACCAAGGAGAGTATCATAACTGAATTTATAAACTATACATATATTTAAAAAAAAAAAAAATTAAACTTTCAAGATAAATCTTTACAATTGTATTTTGAATGATTTAATTAAATTTTTACAAATAACTTAGTAGTTGAGATTTCTTAATATTAAAAAATTGACAATGTTTTAGTTACAGCTAGAATAAACAGATCATTCTACACTACGTGACAGTTGAAGTACTTCAGAGTTCGTGCAAACATAAAAGTGGTTTCATAGTAACTATTTTCTGTTGAACATCAACTCAAATATGAATGTCCAAAATCTAAAATTAATACTTATAAACTAATAAGACTTTTCAAAAAAAAGATTTTCTCAGGTTTAATTGAAAGTTATTTCTTCTCACTAAAATTTATCAACCCACCTAAGAAATCACAGCACAGTATTTTTGCTATTTATCTTTTGCCACAAGAGAAAAATAATAAAAGTTAGCAGCCAAAATAAAATCTCAGATTAATTGGAATAACCTTCAAAACCAGATTTGACTGGTACAGTCATCAGCAGCAGCAAGAGCCAAGCTGGCTGAATAAATAGTCTTCACAGAAGCACTGGGAATTTGGGATCAATGGAGATTACTCTCCAAGCTGTAGAGTGCCTTCAGATATAGTGCTAAACATACAAATGATGAACATGGCTTTCTTTAAAATGAAGTCATGCATTTGACTGTTGCCTAAATGTAATTCTGAAGAAATAAATGTTAGAGTTATAACAAAAAAATAACATGAGAATTTTTCTACTTGGAATGTTGAAAAAATGATTAATAACTGAAAGAAAAGAAACCTGCAGCTTATTTACTTAAATTATATAAATTGGTAGAATGCAGTCAGTAAATAATAATGAAAGACTAACACCTGCCAGATAAAACGAGTATGTTTTAGCTATTTAATATAGCTGCAAACATTAGAGGAAGAGTCAACTGATATCATTACATAGATAGAAAAATGTAGAAATAAGATATAAGTAGAATTTTGTTTTCATTAAGTTGTAACTTGAAAGTTTGAAGTTTTTAAACACTCAGATATTATACTATCTTCATATTCTAACATGTAGACAGATAATTTATTGATATCTTAGAACTTGCATAGAAAAGCCTGATTCTAGAGGAATTGTTACTAAAGTCTAAATATTTAATACATTTCATGAAGCAAATTATATAAGAATTGGAATATCAAACCAACTATTAATAACAGATCTTAAATTTAAACTTTGTATTAAATTTTGTAAACTTTTCTTCTTTATTTCTGGAAAAAAAAAAAAAAAAAAAAGTGACAGTATCATGCTCCTGCAAGATGTTTGAGTGACTTTTAGCACCATGAATAACAAAAATGGATGTAAGATTGCTCGCATTGAAGACAGGAGCTCATACATAAATCATCACTTGAAAATGATAAATAGATGCCAAAGTACTTTTTTGTTTTCCACAGGAAAGTCTCCTAGGCCTGGTCTAGGGTAAAAACTGCAATATCTAAGTAGGCCATTAGAAAAACTCGATAAGTTTTTCAATTTTCCTATATATGTTTTTATTTATTTTTATAATTTTTTTAAATAACATAATGGAAACCTGTGAAGAAAAAATAAAATAAAATAAAATAACTTTACTTTCTAACCCCCTTTATTGATGTTGGTTCAATATGAAGTCAGTTTATATTACTTGCAATATAGCTGCCTTGAGCAATTCCAGCATGTTTTTTTTAATAAAAAAAAAAAAAAAAAATTATAAAGTGGAAGGACGCAATCAACAATCACTAGAAATGCAGAATTTAGCCCATTAACAAGATTAGGTAAATATCACCAACTTTAGTGGTAAGTAGTAAATTCAAGATGATAGTGTAAGCTTAACCGGAAAATATTATTTCAGTTCCTCAAACTTTTTTTTTTACAAGGCAAAGGTGTTTTACAAAAGTTTCAAATTAATAAAAGGAATTTTTTAACCAGCAGATCAAGCACTGTTTTGCAACAGTGACTAATTCATTTTTTCTCTCTCAAAATACTGAAACTATACTAAATTTTAATAAAGCAAGAATATCCTGGCTTGGAGCAAAGCTCATAGACAACAGAAGAAAGAATTAAGGGATGTACTAAATGCACAGAAACAAATTTTTCTTTCTATATGAGTTATTGGGAAATTGATCAAGAACATGAAGAGGAAAAAAAAAAAAAAAAAAAAAAAAAAAAGGACTCTTAATATTCAACACTAACAAGTGGACATATAATCCAGATTAATATCAGCATATCAAGACTAACAATAGAGTCACCAATAAATCTATAAACTTGGACAGGTTTACAAGAAGATCAAGCAGAGATGGAACCAATACTAAGTAAATAATACTAAACTTACAGTTTTTGTCTTTATAGATATGCTTGTGTGTGTGTGTGTGTGTGTGTGAAAAATCATAGTTTTAGAGCTTTGAAACATTAGCACAGGAATTCAGTTGTAGAGAGCACTTATATATATATATATATATATATATATATATATATATATATATATATATATATATATATAAAGCAAAGAAAAAGAGAAAGAAATAAAATAAAACCAAATAGCATAGATATTTAAGGCATTAAAAAACAATACTATAAGGTCTTTAAACAAACAATATGGATGGCAAGTATGCTGACAATTCCAAACTTTTTTGTCAGGCTTTTTGATTAACCAAGGGAAACCTTAAAAACAAATGCTGCTATTTATTAGTTGTATTTTAAAATTCTTTTTTTTTGTTGTTAAGGACTAGACAGCATTCTAGCTGATTAATTGCAAAAGGCAGCCAGATTGTAAGACACCTACCAGCACCACATGCAAGCCCCAGAAATTTAGGGAACAGTGAAAAAGAAAACTTTTTTTCCCCTCCTTCTCAATTGAAATATGAGAAGAAACAAAGAAATACTGCACAAAGCAAACATTTTCCCCTTTCTATGGAAGAATCCCTTTCTTCTTCTTTTTTTTTTTTTTTTTTTTTTAAAGATAACCATGTGGAAACGGGTTCCACTGGTTATATATTTTGTCTCTTTTTTTCTCTCAAGTTCTTGCAGTAAATATCACAATGTACTCTTCGTAAAAATTATTTACAATTATTCAAGAAGAAAATGGAAAGACGTGGTGGTAGCATCACATTTTACTTGGATTATCAGTCTTTGGGTCCGATGACTTAGTTACTGCTGTTTCTGAGGCCTCATCTTGTGGAGGCGGTTTTTGGTGCTGTTCCTGAGTAATTTGGAACATACTTTTTTTGAACAGATGATTTGTTTTGGGAGGTGTTGACCCAGTGGGAACAAGATTTATAGGGGGGTACTGCCAACCTTGCAATAAAGAAGGTTGGCGAAGAAATGGAATCCTATTTAATACTGGCCGATTGTAATGTGCCTGGCTACTGTGTTCATCAGTCTGTTGATAAGAGTGATTCTGATTTCCCTGATGATGGGAATCAGAGTCGCTATGCCCAGAAGACCAATGGACAGGGGAACTAGATTCCATATGTTCTGAGGGAGGGTCAGACAAGTGATCTTTCTGAGAAGCTTTATAATTATTACTACTACTACTACTACTACTACTACTATGGATATTAGTTTCCCCTTCGTGCAAAGAAGATTGTGCCATTTTTGTCGATGCCTCCAAATTGGATGAAGAAGAATCAACATTGACCTCAGACAAAGACTGAACTGGTGACCTGAAAGTGTACGGTGATGCAGACCTGCAAGACCCTTGTACATCTGGTGAGAGATTTCTTGACTGTTTGTTCAAACTTTCCATATATTTAATAAGGTCTCCAGGTATTCCATTTGAAACTGTTGGAAACAGTTCCTCACTTTTTTGTACATTCACAGCCATTTGAGAAATATTTGTGTTTCCAACTGGTAAAGGTGACACCAATGTGCCTGGGACAGTCTGCAGAGTGGTTACTGGGATAGGGCTCAACATTGGTCCATTGCTCACATGCTTGATGAAATCCTCAACATGTATCCCTCGTTTATGCAAAAAATTCTCCACCTCCTTCTTGTGCTTTAACTGGATTTCATCCAGTTCTCTTTTTTGTCTAAAAATGAAGTAAAAAACAAAAATAAAATAAAAATTAAAATAAAAAAAGTCGCCACAAGTTAGGAGAAGTAAAAAAAAAAAAAAAAAAAAAAGAAAGAAAAAGAAAGAAAGAAAAGAAAAAAGTAAAAAAAAAAAAAAAAAAAAAAAAAAAAGGCAGGGGAAGGAAAAGAAAAAGGATAAAAGGACAAATTGGTGCCATTGCTAGAAGGAACTTGTCTAAATAGCCAACCCACATAAATATTCTTTAATATAAATATAAACAGTAACCCACTGAGGAAAAAAAGGATGAAAAACTATGACTGAATAAGCGAGCATCAAATGTCTTTTTTGGGTTATCAAAGTTATTTGTAAGTTTTACATAAAAAAAGATAAGCTGTTTAGTATTATATGTAATTACATTTAGTTAAAAGCTTAGAATTTGTTTAAACTTGATTAACCCTATGTCTTTTAAACTTCATATTTTCTGGAGGGAGAGGGAAAATATTAGGGCTTTCCTAACTACAACTATTAAATAGATTACTTTTAAATTGATACTCATTTCATCCAAAATAAAATTTATAAATACAAAAACCTGTATATTATATTTTAGAATGTATCATAGATATACATACAATGTTTTAGGTTGTACTGAAATCAGTATGTTGAAAAGACATAATACTAAGGCTGTCACAGAATTGTTTTCAAATTAAAGGCTACAATATGTGATCTATAAAAATTGATATTTAACCAAAAGGATAATGCAGCAAGAAATCCCTAAAAAAAAAACAAAAAACAAAAAAAAACAAAAACAAAAAAAAACCACCAACCTAACAAATAAACAAAAAGATTCAAAATGAGATTAAAATAGCTTGGACTCCTAAATATCAGTATTTTGTACTGAGACCATATAGTTTATAAAAAGGCTATATAAATAGTTAGGATAGCGTAAAACATAGTCAACAGCACTATCGGTGATATCAAGCCATATTTATAAATATAGCAAACTATATACCACTGTTCAGAGAACTTAACATTAAGATCTGACAGCAAATTCAAATTTATTCCTTTTTATTTTTTTTTTTTTTTAAGAGACAAATCTGAAGTTTCAAAGTCAAGAAAATCTCTTCAGCAAGTGAATTAATATTTCAGTCAAAAGAATCAAAATGAGTAACTCATTTTATAAGAGATTTTAAACTCTGATTTGCACATAAATATACAATATTCTAAAATAAAGAAATATTTTTGGTTTATGAAGATAGCAGAATCTTTGATTTTAAAAACAATTATTAGCTTTGTAAGAGGATTAACTAATTTTCATGAAGTTTTAAGTGTGAGAGGCTAAAATGCTTGCATTTCTTTTTAAAACCTCAATTTTAATCTGATCATTTGAAAACGTTTTGCAACACTCAGTTTATATTATGTATAGAGAATTTCAGTAGGAAAAACAACTTTCAAAAAGTTTTAAATTCAATCACCAAAATATTTCATATTGAATTTTCACATGGATTAAAATAGTAAATGATATGTATTATATAATATCAAAAAAATTATTTCTAGTTAGTCATTAGAAAAATCAGCTTTAATATTATTTCTTCTAAGATATTTAACTATATTTCAGTAAATATAGTGAATTTTCTTCTTTAGTATTCGTTTTTTATTAATGCAAACTTTGCATTGTTAAGAATTGGTCTAAATTTATTTTTTATCATTTTATTTATTTTTTTTTTTTTTTAGAATTAGGTTTATAGTAAAAATCATTTTAATATTGTGCAAATATTTGTTTTGAGGTTATTCGAAATAGTAACAAATCAAAGAGTGGTGTCTGTTATCAAATTCTTGGTAGCTAAGAAGTGCAAACCATTTGAAATTTATTGAAAAATCTCTCTGGGTGAGGAGAAGCATGTTTTAGTCAGAGAATGTTTATAAATGGGCTCAATTGTTTAAAGATAGTTGACATAGTAGTCAAGAAGAAGACAGACCAGGCAAATTCACAATGGTGAGTGGACCCGAAATGGTGATTCAAATAATGTGCTCATTTTGGCTGATGGAGGAGTTACAATAGAGAACATTTTTGAACAACTTAGAATTTCTATGGATACAGCACACACAATTGTGCATAATGATTTTGCCTTTTCTAAGGTCAGTTGTTGTTGGGTTCCCAAACCGTTGATGCCAGAATGCAAGGCCTCTTACTGTGGCAAGAACAATGGAAACCATCAGTCAGTTTGGTTGGGAACAGTTGCCACATCCTCTTGACCTCCTCTGATTTCTACTAATGAAATGAGAATTGTTATATTGCAAAATTCACCTTATTTATTAAATGATCCTCATATAATTATAGGTGCTTGAGCTTAATCTAGTAGTGAAGATTACATAAATATATAATTTATGACTAGAGCACAATCATTTACCAGATCATCTAAACTTAGTTACAAGCCTGTTATTTTTTCACTCTGGTTGATTTTTCTTTTTTTTTAAAGTTTTATTATCCAAAATGGCCTTTCTGCTAGATTGGAAAAAGCGACCCATTAACAAACATTTTATTTTACTGGGTTACACAGCTGAATTTGATAAGTTGAATTGGTGTAAAAAGATTCAAACGTGTAGGACAATGGACCAATAGTTATAGCCAATAGCCATCATTTTCAGGTCTTTCTTCATCAGAAAGCACACAGTTGTTCTTCAGTGATAGTTGGTTCATAGAAAACAAATGGAATATAAGTAGGTAACTTGATAATGATTTGTTAGAAGTATGACAATGCATGCATCACTAGAAAAAGGGTATTCAAAAATTTCTAAGATTGAAGTATATATTGAAGCTCTTCTGAAATGATTTTTAAGTACTTTTAATCTTTATGGTGAAAGAGTCTGTAAATTGATAAAATCATTGTTAAGAGGTACAAATATCAGCAATAAGAAGTCATATTTCTGTTGGTGTTAACTGACTGTAGATTTTAAAGCATAACTCAAATTATGCACCAACTTACCTCATAATTAGGTCCCTGTATTCTTCATCATTTTCTAGTCTGATGAGATTTCGCTGATCTTCAGAAGGGTAGACATCCTACAAAAAGAAAAAAAAATCAATGTATATAAAGGTATTCATTTTGTTTTTTCCCTTTCTTTCATCAATTACCTGATATTTTTTATTGCTCAAAATATAATTAGGATAACAAAAATATTAGCTGGAAAAATTAAAATAAAAAAATGCAACTTATGAGCTAAATCATTAAAACAAGAATAATTAAAAAAAAAAGAAGAAAAAAAAAAGCCATATATATACTCACACACTATGTAACTTTTTGACACCTAAATTTTAGCAAGATGGGGGAAGAGGTTGCACTATGCATGAGATACAAACTAGGCCTAGCCTTGGTCAACTATTTACACTAGGCAAAAATTTAGATCTTAGAAAGTCACATGATATGCAAATATCTACAGTAAATTCAGATTATGTGCAAGAATAACACAAGATGACAAACACAGGAAAGAACATGTCAGCAATTCAGTCAGTATTTGTTAATATTAGGCATTAAAAAAAAAAAACTTCATACAAGTGGGTAGAATTTTGAAATGAACAAGGATAACAAAAATATTGTTTTTAAAATATGTATTTGAAAAATATAAATTAAATAGGTTTTGACCCTCCATTTATGCTATGAATTTCCTTTTCTTATAAAATGAACAATGAAATTGAATGTTACATTAATCTCTTTGATTTTTTTTCTCTTCTTTTCCAGTGATGTTAATTGAAGATATCTCTTTGAAAAAATTCAGAATAAAGCAGTTTGGTTTGGTTTTATGGCATATCAACCATTGTAGGTTAATTTAAAGCCAAATCCTGTTTATACATGTATATCAAATATATGATTTGTAAACATATTGTTGATAATATTTTTAAATGAGCCTGAAATCATTTTTTGTTAAATAGTTTCAAGTATTGCTATGCAATAGTAACAATTAAACATCTGTCATTTTTCACACATTCAAATGGATATACAAAAGATTTGTAAGGGAATAGTTTGTAGAAAATTTCATTTTTAAATGAGTTAGAAATAATTTATTTGCACACTAGTATTGCTTTTCTTTCTACACAGTTAAATGGTTTCAATTATTGCAATCTAACTCTTATAATTCTATGAAATATCAATCTCTAGTTTGCAGATAGTGAAGTGGTTATAAGTATTGCTATTGAATACTATTTATGTTAGCACACAGTTAAATGTCAAATAGTTCTATTTGACCCATAGATAGGAACCTATCAGGTGCTACCACTCCAGGTCAGAGTGGAACTGGAAGCAATGGCAATTAAGGGGTACTCTACAATCCCCAAACCTCCAAGACTAGCACCTCACTTTCAGACAGTTGTGTGTCATACCTAGGACACTCATTGGGTGGGGGGTGGGTTACCCCATACACAGAGATGCAGTTGGTGTTTTTTACAGTCCCAGTTGACTGGGTTGCAAAGCAGTTTGGTTCATGTGCATTAAGATGTTCTGTTATGAAATAAATTTACAAACTTTTTATTAGTTTATGACACAATATAGGAGTTAAATGCTAAAAAAAAAAAAAAAAAAAAAAAAAAAAAAAGCTTAGAAGACTTAAATTTAATCTCTAATATTGGGCAATTTTAATTTGATAATTAAGAAATTTAAAAGAAAAACGTGAAAATAAGCATTCTCATTTCATTCGCACAATTTCTCTTATATGAATTTCATAAAAAAATTGTAGAAAAAAAACACTGAAAATACATAGCCACTGTCCAAAAGTGGACATTTAATGATAGTCTTTAGGAAATCTTTTACTTTGGTATTAAATTCTGAGCAAATTTTAAGACTGATATGCTTATTGTGCAGAGAGAATAAAATTTCATATTTTGAAAGATAATTATCCAATTTTAATTAGAAATATTTTAGTGTGGAAGATAAGGCTTTTACATTTTTTGATACCAAAGTTTACAAAAACAAATAAATAAAAGGTAGATGATAAAGTTTTTTTAAAAAAATAAAGATAGACTATTTAATATTTTAATTGAGAAAGAGAAAATGGTTACAAAAGTCATTTTTAATTAACAAATGCTGCTGAAAAACGAATTGATCAGCAAACACGAGTTATATAAATACATTTACGTGCTTAGAAATCATTTTAAATCATGTATAAAAAAAATGAGAGCATCTAGTTCCACTAAAACTATTTAAATAGTTGTAGGCTTTATATCTACTGAAACTCTACAAAATGTTGCATATAGATTTATAAAAAATTTCACGTTAACATTTGCATTAATGAAAAAGTTTAAGTAATTAACTTTATGTCTGCCTTAGCCTTTACTAGATATAAGACATCAATACAGAATTTTAATAGCTTATTGTGCAGAGAGAATAAAATTTCATATTTTGAAAGATAATTATCCAATTTTAATTAGAAATATTTTAGTGTGGAAGATAAGGCTTTTACATTTTTTGATACCAAAGTTTACAAAAACAAATAAATAAAAGGTAGATGATAAAGTTTTAAAAAAAAAATAAAGATAGACTATTTAATATTTTAATTGAGAAAGAGAAAATGGTTACAAAAGTCATTTTTAATTAACAAATGCTGCTGAAAAACGAATTGATCAGCAAACACGAGTTATATAAATACATTTACGTGCTTAGAAATCATTTTAAATCATGTATAAAAAAAATGAGAGCATCTAGTTCCACTAAAACTATTTAAATAGTTGTAGGCTTTATATCTACTGAAACTCTACAAAATGTTGCATATAGATTTATAAAAAATTTCACGTTAACATTTGCATTAATGAAAAAGTTTAAGTAATTAACTTTATGTCTGCCTTAGCCTTTACTAGATATAAGACATCAATACAGAATTTTAATAGCTTATTGTGCAGAGAGAATAAAATTTCATATTTTGAAAGATAATTATCCAATTTTAATTAGAAATATTTTAGTGTGGAAGATAAGGCTTTTACATTTTTTGATACCAAAGTTTACAAAAATAAATAAATAAAAGGTAGATGATAAAGTTTTAAAAAAAAAATAAAGATAGACTATTTAATATTTTAATTGAGAAAGAGAAAATGGTTACCAAAGTCATTTTTTAAAATAATTTTACTTGCTACTAAAAACACTAAAAGATTTACAAGCTAAAAACTTTAAATGTTATATAACTAAGTAATGCAAGAAAATTGATCTATCCTCACAAATAGGTAGCTAAAACATAGCCTTTAAAACTAGTTAAGAGAGGCTAAATGCAAATAAAATAGAAAACATTGAACCAAGATAAATACCTCTTTGGTGGAAGCATCATCCCAGATGACTTTGCTATATCTTCGATATAAAGGAATTTCAGGAGATGTTTGTGTAGCGCATTCTATTGGAACAGATAATCTAGAGTCTAATAGATTAAGTGGTAAGGAAAGATTATGGGAATATAGCGTATCAGAATCAGTGCTGATTGTTAGACTATTAATTGGAGATTTAAAGGGATGATGTGAGTCTGGATTATCAACATTTAAAAGCTCGTCTTCAGGCAGAGTTAGAACTGGGGGTAAGAGATAATGTGGAGAACTAGGGAATTTATCAGGATTAGCACCATCACCAGATCTAGGAGAAAGGAGATTTTTATTAGGTACAGAATCAAAAATTGAAGCAAGAGAACCATTTACCTCAGCCATTTGAGCAGTGGAAGTACAGACCCTTAAGCCATTAACATCAGGTGGCATTTGAGGGGGAGGAGGAGCAGTGTTAGTAAAGCTAGAAGCAGCAGTTGGCGGGCTGTCCTGCATGGATGTGACATGGAACCGGCCCTTCTTGGTAGTGTGGAATCGCTGGCCACTGGAATGCATGTTGTCTTCAAGAAGTGCTTGAGGAGATTCTACCAGAGCAGGGCTACTCTCCTCAGAAGGATTTGGTGTGATTGGATCTTCTCTCACGGTACTGACCACAAATCGTGACTTCTTATTATGTATACTTTGACCCTCAGTGTTGCTAGCATCTGCTAGCAGATTGGTACCTGAAGCTGACAGCTGTACAGTTGAATCTGCAGGTGCTAACTGCTGATGGTCGTGGCCGCTTAAAGGTTCTTCATGGAATCCCACTTCATTGACTGGCACATGATCAGCCAGTTCATCTCTGGATTCAATGGTCAGTGATTGCTGGTAGTCATATTCAGAGCCACCAGTTCCTGTTGTCATGGAGGAGGTTGAAGAAGTTGCTTGATAGGAACCCAAGAGGCTTGGATCTTTTTTGTGTATGTGTAATTTCTCAATCAAAGCCTGTTCAAGGTTAGCAAGATCAGTTGGTGTTTTCATCTCAATTTCATGGGACTCTTGTTCTGACAAATGACTCACATGGCCATGCTGATGAATTGAGGCATCATTTTCTGGCTGACTCTGAGAAGGTGACTGAGGTGGTGATGGTTGGCTGACACCGGCAGACATATCGGAAGTTGGCATACTTGCAATGTTGGTCTGAAGGAATGAATACATAGGTGGAAACAAATTTGGCATCATTGGAATCTGACCAGTTTGCTGCATTTGAACTTGCTCCATTGTCTTGCACATTTGAAAGAGGTGTTGCATGCGTATGTGCATGAAAGGATCAGTGGCATACAAATAAGGAAAAAGCAGTCCAGGATACTGAAGCAACTGTTGCTGTTGAAGAAAATACTGTTGCTGGTTGGTAGGAATGTGTTGTGTATAGGCAGACGGAGGCAATTGAGTATGAGCAGAGTGTTGCACATTTGGATCATGAGTTGTATAAGCTGCAGAAGTTGCTGGTGTCTGGGGAATGTGAGGTAACTGACTAGGGTCTTGTGATGGCAAACTGTTAAGCATTTGTTGATGGACCTACAAATAAAAGATTTGAAAAATGTAAATATTAATTACCAGCAAAAGATAGAACATAAAATATCTTAAAATAAGCAAAAAACATTAGGGTGGTGGGGCAGGGAGACAAAAAACACTGAAATATTTAAAAGATTTTGTTTAGTTGGTCAATGAATAGTTTTAACCCTTTCGGTGCAGTGCATTTAGCAACAAATTTAATAGCTGGAATGCATTTTTAACCATAAAATAAAGAAAGAGTTTGCAAAAAGAAAGAAAAGAAAAAAAAAAGACCCCCCCACCGATTTCACAATTACAATATATTCTGAAAAGCAATTAAAACAGACAGAAAAAAATTTGGATCTTGTGTAAGGTGGGGTGCACAAGTATGTTTATAAAAGAATTTTTTATTCATTGATTCTTCTAAAAATGACTGTTTTACTAAATTTTTAGACATTTTTTTTTTTTTTTTTTAAATTTTTAGAGCTTGGAAATCAAATCTCATCCTCACACATTAAGTATATTTAGGCGACTTGAGTTGCTCTTCACACCAAAAGGGTTAAAAAAAAATTGTACATAACTCTGAAGGTCATTATCTCCAATATTTAATTAGTTATCAAAAGTGATACCAAAATTACTGATTCCAAAATCACAGAGATTTAAATCTTGTAATGGCATACAATTAATAAGGCAAAACAATATTATCATATACCAAAATAGGTAATTAGAAATTTTTTTCAAAAAGTAGCATTGGTATATAAAAACATCTAAAGTTCATAGTAAACTGAACATTATCAAATTGTTAAACCTGCTACTAGTTTAAAAAATAAGATTTCATTTTGTTCTAATTTTGAAAGGATTCTAGTTTTAAAAAAATCTAACCCCTAACCGGATAGATGTATATATTTAAATAGAATTTTTAATGAAAATAATGAGCAAAAACACTTTCATCAATAAAAATGCCAAGATTACAAATGTAATTTCTAAGTTTTTTAAATTTCTAAAATGAAGCATGGTCATTATCATTTAATTTTTGAAAAACTCATTTTTATGCTTTCCCCACCTCTCAATGTTCAAGGCATTTTCACATTTATTTTACAGCTACTAAGTCCATTATGAAGATTGTTTTCGATCAAGTTTTCTATCAATTTTAATTAGTTCATAACTATGTATCTCTGTTAAATGAAATAATCAAAATTTTTGAATAGCTGGTATTACAGTCAGTTTTTAATCAAACGTGAAAAATAACTCTGTAATGATGACTGAAAGCACTTTAAAAACTACTGAATTAAACCTATTCTTTATGTTTTTCCATTGTATTTTTGAAAACATTCACCCAATCTAAGTTTTATGTACTTTAAATATTACCATGGACTTAACATATAAAATAGAATCTCTAATTTTTTTTACAAGATTTGATTTCAAGTTGCATAGGAGATTAAGAAAAAAAAGATATCTATATATTTAGGACTTGTCTAAATTTTAAACATTAAATTTGACATCAAGTTACATTCCAAAGTGATTAAGTTATTAGGTTAACTCAGAGAAACATACAAGAACATTAAATTCAGAGAGCGTGACATGAAATAGCCAATATAAAAGTCTTTATCTGAATAGTAGAGGCAGAGAAGGAAGCAATAAACAAAATCAAACTTACTCATACACAATTTATTAATAAATATAAATCAGTTACCTGTTGTGAAAGTGTTTTCATAGTCAAGTGAGGATGTGCTTGTTGCATTGGGTGCTGTGCATGTAACTGCTGAGGAAGTGTGTTTGGAAGCTGGTGTTGGTCGGGAGTCAGCTGATCCTGTTTGCCTTGCATTTCTAACCCTGATACACTGCTTACATCAGACATTGGCGTCGTAGTGATTGGAGTATTCTGTAAGAATATATTCAAATGACCCACCTCAGCTGCCATAGAGTTAGGGGTGGCTCCAGCTGTAGACAATGTACCGTTGCTAGCTTTTTGGGTAGCAGTCAGCTGAGATAGTTTTTCTTGTAAATCATTCAGATCCATAGGGACATTGGAAGGTAATGAATGTGACCTAGAGAGCCTTTCATAATCCTGGTATGCATCAGATTCAGAAACCATAGTTTTTGCTGGTCCTGACATATCAGGACCTTCATAAGCATTATCTGGATTTTCAATAGAGACAGATTCTGCTGTTGATCTATTATCGTCATCATCTTCAGTTGGCTTTTTTTCCAAAGGAAAGGATTCCTGGACTTTGCTAACTACAAACCGCTTTTTCTTGGTTTCAACAACAGATTCCTGTTCATTTGAAATCACTGTTTTCTTAGATTCTGATTCTTTATCACCTCCATCAGAGCCTTTGTGACTGTCAGATTGTTCAAAGTGGAGTTTCTAGAGAAAAAAGAAATGTGGAAAGTGAAGAAAACATAAGATATATACTACCTTCTTAAACATTTTTCTATGCATTGTTGCTTAGAAAACATAAAATAAAAAAAGAATGTATGTGTGACTTTTTGAACTGGGTAAAAACATTTTAAAACTGAAAATTACCATAATATATTTAATAAAGGCATCATCTAGCTTGGTAAGTAGCAATTTTAATTAATTGCAAATTAAAAGATAAGAGTACAGATTAACTTAAATCTAAAAAGATTAATGCTGTCTAGAACAACAGTATGAATTATTTTTCAAAATACATTTTATATACTTGAATAGCTTATGCTTACAGTTGTGAATGTTAACACTATTGATAATGGCATTAATAGGAGCAATAATTTTATTTACACTGAAGTAAAATCTTAACTCAAAAAGTAGATTTATCATTTAAATAGAACAAAGACCTATGATCAAGGATGAAGTTTAAAATATTGCTCTGCTCATATTTTGGGATAGTTTATATAATAAAGAATAGATTATGAGAGGATATAAGTAAAAAAAAAATTTAATATCAAACATACAGTAAAAATATAGTGTAATTTAAAATTTTATTATTCAACCAATAGAAATAACATGTAGTAGCAGTTGTTTTTTTTTTTTTAACAGAACCATATTAAAATAAACACAATAAGCAACCAATAACTAACTTCCAAACGGACAAGAATGGATTATTATTATTATTCACTTCATAAAATGATAAGTTATTCCTTCTGTAATTAGATGCCTCAAAAATTCACAAAATTAAAGTGAATCATTAAATGATATTTAAAGTTACCAGTTATAGAAAAAATAAATAAAAGATCCATTCTTTAGGAAGATATTCAAATTGATGCAAAACTTGAAATCTTAATTCGTGAATAGATAAGTGATAAGAGTCATTAAGTATTGCTTTAAATGTAACATGCTTTGAAATTGAGTTAGCAGTGTCACTGAATGTTTGGAGACTATAAGCAAAAAAATTGTGGCAATATAGGTGCTCTTTAAATTTTACAATGACTTATCAAGATTATCATCAATTTGAAACAAAAAAGAAATTCACAGTATATGGAAAAGCAGGAATCTCAAACCAGGAAAGAAAATATTCAAGGTGACTGACCATACCATGTTTCAACTCAAATTAACAATTCATGTAGAAAAAGACTTAAACAAGACTTAAAAAAAAAAAAAAAAAAAAAAAAACAAAACAAAAAAAAAAAAACATTCAAATTGATCAAAAATAAAAACATTTTCCTTGTAATCAAATATGGCAAATGCTCAGAAATTAACTTTTGTAGAATACTGACAACTGTCTATTTCTTGATGCATGATAAGCCACCTTCAAAACACAATCCAGGAAAAACTTAAATACAATTTATGAAAAAGTGAGGAAAAAAAGACAGGTGTGGTTTGACCAGGAACTAAAACTAAACTTCCACTATTTTCTCAAATAGTTCATTATAAATGTTCCAAGAAGGCAGCTTTACCTATCATGCTCAAGTTCTTTAGCAATTATTTCATTTTTGGATAATTAAAATTGGCACTTTCTTCTAATATCAAAATACTTTGTTGTTCAGAGGGTACCTTACTAAAAAGATTGTAAGTCATTTTTGAGCATTTTAATGCTGTAAGGATAGACAAAAATAAAGTACTATCTTGGTTCTATAATAATCATTACATTTAGTGATTTATATGCCAACGTAACAACTACTATAAACAGAGATAGTACATTTCATTTGACAGTAATAAGATAGAATTGCAAACTTGTAAAATATTTGAAATTATAACATTAAAAATGTAAGTATCTCATCAAAAAGATTTTTTAAATATGAGAGCACCCAGAGAATAGGAAGATATTCAAATTTAGAGAAGATAGTATTGCATTTTTACAAGATGTTTATTACTTAAATAAGGATACTGTTAAAACTTTACATCTAAAGTGCAACAATATGTAGAGATTTGAAGTCAGTGCAAGTTTTGATTTTCCATGAGGTAGGTCAGTTTCTAAATTCAACTAATATGTTCAGAATATTATTTGAAGTTATAAACATACAAACTGTAAAGGGTGTTAATATAGTAACCCAAAAAATAAGAGCAAAGTACACAAAAATATTCATGAAATATCTCCTGTCAAACACAGAATATGACTTGAAAGTAATTTTAGAATTCTTAAAAATTTTATTCATGTTTATTTTGTAAGAATTTATTTCTCAGAATTCTTTATGGACCTTTTAAAAAGTCTCTCCTCTATGACTATAAAACTAAAAGTGTATGAAACTATTTTAAATGAAATTAGCTATTATCAGATTGATTGCAGATGTGCTAACAGGTAAAATATCCTGGAATCCAACCTGAAAGAAACAGTGAAAACTTTATAGGTTTTCAGTTTGTCAATAGGCCAAATTACTTCTTTAGATATTGAGTTGTGTTCCACCTTTAAAGAGATGAAATGATTTATTAAAAGAAATAAATAATAAAAGATTTATATAAACTCCTAACTGGACATATATCAATAAATGTAGCAACTGTGAAAACTTCCTTCAACAGAAGAAAATAGATTACTTTTTATTGTATCTCATTTATAAAAATTCTATTTTTTATTTGACAGATGCCTTTTATCACTACTACTAACCTAACATTTTATTCCTATTTCATCCAAATTTATGGGGAAAGAGTAAGTATAGTGAAAATAATATCTTGTAAATAGCAAGGCTCAAAAGGTAAACCACACCCATCAAGTTAGTCAAAATCATTATAGCTTGCTAAAGCAGAAGTTAGATAAAGAAATGGTGCTAGACATGCACAGTTTCAAATATATATAGCTTAAGCAAGCAAAACTTGTTACTTAAAGAAAAACCTAATTATTATCAGAAGAGGTTTTTTTTTCTTTTTTTTTTTCATAAGCATAAATAAAATTAAATGGCTTCAATACTTTTACTGTTATATAAGTAGATGAAATTTGACTTTGTAGAAAATTTTAATAGCATTCTTCAAGAATTTATTTAATGATAGTTTTTTAAAAAAAAAAATTTAATACTCCCCCAAAATTTTGAGAAGCAAAAAATTATGCCTGCATATCAGTAAGTAAATCTGTCTTGGAAAGTGTCTGTGAGAGAAGCAGCATCAATCAGAAGGTGCATGCAGTGCCAGAAAGCCATGTGTGCTGAACCGTGCACCTACGGGTACCACAGTCTAGAGAGGACTACTAAGTGGCTTGCACACATGCGTTGCAGCGCAAATAAAAACCCTCAGTAATTTACTTGTTGTTTAACCAGTCTTTTTCTTTGCTTGGTTATCGATGAGGTTTTCTTTAGAAAAGAAAGAACCAGGGAAGGAATATATGTATGTAGAGAGAGAGAGAGAGAGAGAGAGAGAGCGATAATATGCGAGCATATGGAAAGACAAGAATTCAATTTAAGGATTTAATGAAAATAACATTTTCCTTTGAGATTATTTTACATTTGATCTTAAGCCTTCATTCATTTACAAAAACTATAGTATGTGGAGAGACTGACTTCTAAAAAGAAACTAACTTCACAATAGTCCATTATGTTACATCAACATAATTTGTTGGGGAGGGAGAAAATTTTTCTTAAAAACATTTTTATTGTAGTACTTTTATTATGAAATACAAAATTCACTAGGATTATTTTGTATTTCATTGTTCACATCAATCCTATTACTCATATGTAAATCCTTACATATTTTTTAAATTTATAAAAGATCATGATATAATTTTCAATGATTAAAACTAATTTTAATTTAAAAAAAAAATAAAAATAAAAATAAATAAATAAATAAATCAAACAAAAACCAAGACAACATCAGATTGAATGTTTACCTTTGCGGAATCCATTTCAGCAGAATGTCTAGATTTTCTAGTTACACAGGGACTAGACGTTGGGGTGTTAGCAGCACTTATACATAGAGACACAGCGCTTGAAGGATCATGTTTAACTAATTTGATAGCTCCTTCCATCAAATCAATAAAATTATTAACTTGGACTTCAGGTAACAGATCAACAGCAACCTAGAGAAAAACAAGAAAAAATTAATCTAAATCTTAGAAATTGTCAAAAAAATAAAAATAATAATCAAGTATAAATTCCATTTATTAAAAACAAGTTAAGATAAATATTAGTTATGTAAATAAAACAATGTGATGGTAGATTCTTTGATTAATCAAAATTTACAAAATAACAGGCAATTGTAGAGGAAAATCCAGTTTCATTCAGTAATTTAGCTGAATAGTTTGAGCTATTTACTCAGGTTTGATTTACTAAGATGCATTTTAACCTCTTACTAAGGCTATAAGAAAAATTCTTTTCTTGAAAAATCAGTGCTCTTCCAGCTATAAAGAAAATCTGCATGTGTAGAACTTAGACTTATTTTGATTAGCTTCAATAAAATTTGTACTTGATATCATTTTATGCCACTTGATATATTTCCTTCATAAAAACTAATTTCACTTATTAAAGAGATATGTAACATACTAAAATTAGTGAATATAATAATCATACCAAATTTTCAGCTATTTCTTCAGGTTTATCATTTTCCAGAGTGAATTTGTATGTGACAGAATTCTTGTTGGCAATATCTAATCGGCATTCCACCTCTTGGCCTTCTGCTTCCACACTCAAAATAGTCAGTTTCAAACCTTTCTCTCCACGTCGTCTTTTTATACGAGATTTCCTACGAGATTTTTCAGCTGCAGCAGGAGCAGGACCATCACTTTCACTATTAGGGGAAGAAAGATTAAAATAAATAAAAAGATTCACAAATAAACATTTTTCTGACATTGAAATTTCATAAAATGTCTAAATTCAGCTCTTTCTCACTATATACACACACACACAATATATATATATATATATATATATATATATATATATATATATATATATATATATATATATATATATATATATATATATATAAATAATTAACTATGAATGAAAAAATTCTCAATAAAAATGCATATAAAATCCAAATATTTTCCGTATTTTATAGAAAAATCATTTTTAGTTTTATTTCATAACTGTTCTTCAAATTGCTGTAATGGTAAAATGATAGAAATGTTTTAAGATCCATTTCTTTTTTTAAATACATGATTATATGCAAAATATCTTAACTAAATGTTTTTTTTAAATATATTTTAAGTGTTTCAACAATGACAAACTATATTTCAGATTTAATAAATCTAATTTGATAATTCTTATTCAACTGTAGTTGTATAATAATACAGTTTAGGATTAAGAAATTAACTTTTTATATTTCAATAATGAAAAGTATTTGTAATGAGGTACAGTAATTAAATCAAATAAGTGATTAACATCTAATAAATGAAAAGATTTGTTAATTTCAAACTTAAAAATGGAAACTATGCTAATACTTCATGACTTTCTATGAATAATAAAACAGAAGTAAAATTAAACTAAGGTAATAAGTCAAACATTACATTTAAAGTCATAGGAAATTCTTAATATATTAGCACCTAGGAACAGAAGTAAATTTAAATACTTATATTTTTGTTGATATAACTATATTTTACCTTTGAAAAATGAGAGAAATGATCCAACTCTTTCTCTTTTTAAGAAATACTTAATGTTTAATGGGGTTTAAATTTATATAATGCTTAGCATTTCATATATACATATAAGATAAAAATATACAAAAGAGTAATGAAATTGAAAGATATAGTAGCTAATGAGTAGAGTGTTTGCTAATAATCTGGGAGACCAGGGTTCAATCCCAGGTAGAGTCATACCAAAGACTTGAAAAATGGTACTTGATGCTGCCTTGCTTGGCACTCAGCATTATAAGGTAAGGATCAAGTGTAAAGTGGAGCAATCCAAGGAATGGAGTAGCACCCTCCTCTATACCTTGGTGTGGTAGCTTTTCAAAAGGAGCCTTAGGGTCACTCTTGACTAAAGTAAAAAAGTAAAGTTGGCAACTTATCTTGATATCATTAAAATTTGACATGAGATTGAGATTTTCTTTAAAACTCATAATTTCAATGTTTAGAAGTTATCTTACATTTCTTTAACCTGTATAATTTGTAAGTAAAAAGTAAAGTTGGCAACTTTAATCGAGGGTGACCCAAAGGCTCTCTTTTCAGTAGCTACTACACTGAGGTGTAGGGGAAGGCACTACTCCTTTACCTGGATTGCTCCACTTTACCCTTAGCTTATAATACCGAGTCTTAAGCAAAGCAGCATCAAGTACCATTTTTTGAGTCTTTGGTGTGACTCGACCTGGGATTGAACCTCGGCCTCCCAGACCATTGGCAAACACTACTCATTAGGCCAATAACTTGGTTATATAAAGATAATTGTTATTCTATCTTAAATATTGTATATTCTCATACTGCATTATCTCTCGTGAAAACCTTTGAATGAATCCAAGTGTTGATGCCTAAACTTAAATATGTAATATTTTCTTTATTAATCAATAGAGAATATGAAATGTTATTCTTAAAAAAGGGGGGGGGGATTAATTTTAATTACAAAAGCTAATTTTAGTTAAAATTTTTTTTAAATAAATGAATAAATAAAAAACTACCTTTCCCTGCCAATTTCATCCAAGATTCCTGAAGATTGTGGATAAACCAGTTGGGGTTCAGGAGCAGAGAAACTGCCCGTGGCTGCTATTTGCTGGAGCATTTGTTGTTGATACTGCTGAGCAGCAAATATATCCAACCCTGACAAATTAGCAGCCTAAAAGGAAAAAAATTAGTTTAATTCAAATCAAAGTCAAACAGAAAAATATCAGTAAGTTGGTATCTAAGGAAAAAAAAAAAAAAAAAAAAAAAAAAAAAAAAAAAAATGCCAACAGCAAAACATTGATAATAAGAAAAAGAACTTAGTATTACGTTTAAACTAAGAAAATAATGAATCATATATATATATATATATATATATATATATATATATATATATATATAAAGGTTAAAACTTTCTGAAAATTAATAATTTTTGGGCTAAATTTAACTTAATATTTAATGAGTAAAAAAAAATATTTTAAGAGTAAAATAGCTTATATTTTTGACCATAAAATAGATTTTAAGAACAGCTGGTTTATGTTAATAATAGCACAAAAATACACAACTTTGGCAGAACAAAATTTCTGAAGATGATTATCTGATTGGTTGAAGGAAATAGCATAAAAATTGATACTATATAACAGTTTATGTGATTAGGCATTTCAATAAGCCATTATTTTTAAGAGATCTGTAAAAAAAAAGAAGAAAATAAATAAATAAAATTGGTAACAGATAATGTAGAAAAGTGGGCTGTATAAAAAAAATCTAATACAGTTAAAAAAAAAAAAAAATTACATAACTCAATTGCTGCTGTACAAATTTTGAACAAATTTAAAGTAGTATTTTATAAGACTTAAGAATTTTTAAAGATTATAGAATCATTTAAACCAGCTGTTCTTTGAACACACAAATCAACAGGTTTTATTCTTAATTTTTTAATTATTTTTCTTTAATTTTTCTTGAAAGCAAAGCAACAATTTTCATACATGCAGCCAAAAGCAAAACCCCTTTTCATGCTTGTTGGCATTGTGTATATCAGTGCAGTTACAAAGCTAAATATTGCTACAAGATCAAGAGAATAAATTGTGCTTCATATTTGGAATTAATATAAAAGAATAAAAATTCCAAAAAAATTAACTGAACAATTACTCTGTGTGTGTGTGTGAAAACTTAAATAAGTAGGTGGACTTTATCTGAATTTTTTTGTGAAACAACTGTAACAATTGATAAAAGAAACAAATTAAGTAGACAATATAAAATCCTTTTAAAGAAATTTAATATTAAGTATGGTATCTGATAGGTGCTTGTGGTTCAATGGTTATCGTTGTAGGAAATGGACTTGTTTACCAGGGTCCAAATCCTGGGTAAGGCTATTTGTGTTTCACATAGTGCTAATGCTCTTGGGAAAGGGTATGAATCCAACTATTCTTCCTCTAATTATGAGTAAACAGTAGGGCAGACTGTGCTCTTTATAGTATGGTAACTGGTCTAGAATTAAAACAATTTAAACTAGTAGACCTGGAGAGGGATGGACTCTGCCAAGTTATTTCTGCCCAAGACATACAAGTAACACCTCCATGACCAAACCAAGTTACCGGGTGTCTTTTCAACCTGATAGATTAATTTATATTGAACAAGAAAAATCACTTTAAAAAAGTGTTTGTAAAATATATAATTACATTTGTAAGTTAACAGCAAAAAATTAATTTAAAACGAAAAAAATAAACTGAAATCAATTATCATAACTTTGAGGTTATGAAAACAAAATTTTATGTAGATGAGTTGAGTGTACAATTGCAAAATAGTACAAGACAAAATTTCCCAATACGGAAAAGGTTGCAATAAAATGTCATTGATAGTTTATCCTATTTGTGGTCAAACAAGATAGACTATACTCTTCTAGTTTTTGATACACAATAAATTAAACTGTTACAGGAGAGTTATTAAAAAATTCAAGATAAATCAAAGTTACCTAAAAGTCCTCTTATACTTTGAAGTGTTAAATACTATGTCTATAAGATTTTTAAATTTTGTATCAGTTTACATACACACACAATTATAAATTTAATTATCATATATAGAAAATATAATCACTCAGTAATCAGCAAATTGGTGGAATAGAAAATTATATTCAGTATTTCTTTTAAAACCAATTTTTAAAAATATAAAATCAAAGGTGAATTGATTGAGCAGGACGAATTGGTTGATGTGGTTGTGGTTCTGTTGTGGTTCTTTTGTGCAACAAACAAAAATTTGCAAAAAAAAGTAGTCATTAAAAATCTATATTTAAAATAGTCTTAAGAATAGTGAAAATGAAATGATTTTTCAGGTTTTACACTAAGCAGATAGTTGTAATTTTCTAAATTTGTAAATAAATTTAATTCAACAAGCTGGAGATAAATGCAGTTTTGATATAATTTTCAGAGTTCTTTTCAACATAGATAATAGGTTTGCCTTGTGACAAAGTTGCATATTTTCCAGTGGTTGATAAAGGCAAGATTTTGAATACTGATTTTGCACTTCCACTATTCCTGTAAAATTAATGAAACACAATCTTTCCTGGTAATTTTTGCTAATTTGGTCAAGCTAAGTGAATAATTACATGGAGAGAACAAGATTGAAAAATGTGAATTTTCTATTTCATAACCTGACAGATCATTAAAAGAATTGATATTTTTGACTATTTTAATATAAGTAGCAAAAATGATTTTTATTACTAACTTTTTAGAAATAGTATTCAAAACTCATTCATACAGCATCGTTTTATTATATAGTTAAGTTTTAATACACAAAAATAATATGAAGGAAATTTTAGAGGCAGCAATTTGAAATATATAACATTAGAATTTTAAAAACTCATATCAAAATTCTTAATTTTTATATACACACACTTCAACTCTGTGTGTGTGTGTGTGTGTGTGTATATAAAAACAAATTAAAACCACATACATATTGCTACAATAATAATTTTGATTTGTGCCAGATTGCTTATATATTTTCTATCTAATATGGAGTACTCTTACTATAGATACTGTAGCCTTTAACTACAGTAATGACAATATATATAATCATATCTGGTATCACAAATTGGCTTACATTTGTTTTCCTGCAAAAAAAAAAAAGTCCCTTCCAATAAGGGAAAGTTAAATCTTAGAAAAACACAATGAATTATGCAATTCTGTAAGTTATAATAATCATTCAGTTTGAAGTTATCAAAAGTAAAAATTAGAAAAGTAATATTTTATTTTTTAAATATATTTTTTGTTAGCTGTAACTATTTACATTTAAAGATTGCTTCAACAACCAGGGGAAAAAAAACCTCATAACTTAAATAGATAATTTTTTAGTGATGGAAGCAGTAAAGCCATCACTCCCTTTTTTTTTCTTTTTAAAAAGAAAAAAAATTAGAAAATTAGATTTTTATAATCCACATAAGATAACTTAAGATTATTTATTTCAAAGTCAATCTTATAAAATTGAAGAGAGTGGGCATGATAATTACACAGATGATTAACAATTATATTTATGGCAGAATTGTTGAAGGAACCCATTAGAGCAAACCAAAGCCAAATCAACAATACACTTATAACTAGGCTTTTGAGAATAGCAATAAATTTTGCCTGGCAAAAGCAATCTGTTTAAAGAATATAAATAAAATCAAACCGAGGCTAAAATCAAGCTATGCACCAAGCTAAATATTAAATACAGTGTGTTTAAGAAGCAAAATTAACAAGTAGGAAACAACTATAAAAACATTTAAAATAGGAATCAGCAAATGCACTCAGGCTCTTCAATTAAAAAAAATAAATAAAATAAAAATAAAACCATCTTCAAGATATTTACTGGTATCAATTTATATTTCATGTGATAAATGTGTTCACAAATATCTCACGGATTAAAAATACTTCACAATAACATATTTGGACAATAGTTCATTTTTAAAATTTCCACTAATATATTTTTGCTAAATCATAGAAAAATTAGTGAAAGAGAAACTATTTTAGGTCCCAATAATAAAATGGATTATCGATAATGCCCTTGTTTTTTTTCTATTTTCAGCTTTGAAAACAAGATAGTAAAAATAATACAATTGCAGCAATTGTCAACAGATACTAGTATTTCAACAATATCAAATTTCTTTTGAAAATCAAACTACCAGACCAAGAATGCTTTTTTATAATTATCAATAAGACAAAAAAATTCCAAATAAAACTAAATCTATAGTTAAAACATGTTTTACTGGATAGAGAAGCAGTATACTATATAGTGGCAATCATAATTAAATCAATATTATGCATTGTAGGATGGTTTAAAAATTAAATTTTCTTAAATTTTGATTTAGGTTAAAATGTTTGTTCTATTTGTCATTAGATAGCATTAAGAGTATTTCTATTTTCAGCAAACTTCATTCAAAGAAATTAACTTTAAATGTATTGAGATGGTCATCTAGTGAAGAGGGGGAGGAAAAAAAAGAAGGAAAAAAAAAAAAAGAAAAGAGAATTTAATATCCAAAATGGAAAATATGCAACATTTTTAGCATATTGTTTTTTTAGCATATTGTTTTTTTCTTAAAGTTTAAGGTAAAAATTCTATTAAAAAAAAAGAAAAAAAAGTCCAGTTCATGAAATTACTGTGATATATGTCAAAAATGGATGGCAAAATTTCATGATGGAAATTTCTCACCAAACAATGTTTCATGGTCAGATAAGTCCAATTGCATTTAAATCAAGATATTAATGATACCAAATTCAAAAGATTCAAATCAAACATTGAAATCATTTGCGCCAGCCCGGTTACAGTAGCTGCTTTGATGAAAACATTCTATTTTCTTTTTGTTTCTTTTTTAAAATTGTAACAGGTAATGAAAAGTGAATACTTTACAATAATGTAAAATGCAAGACATCAAGGGGCAATTAAAATACACCCCTACCAACCTTATCAAAAGCTGGTTTTCATTCAAAAGATGCTATAAATAAATTTACTGCTAAAACAGTTTTAAATCAGTAAGAGTGGGCTATGCATAAAAATCCAGAACAATATATCACAATATCTTTAACAATGAAATAAAATGAAACAATAACTCACAGTGCTATTTCACATGGCTGATCTTCAGGTGAGTTTGTATTGACACGTTGATACAATCTCACCTAAGATTGGCTAGGTGAAACTCAGTGTTGTGAGTTTTTATCTGGTTTCATTTTATTTCATAGTTGAAAACGTATATATTATGGGACTGGAAAGGTTAAGCTCCTTTTGGGGAGCCAAATGACCGATTCAAAGAAATAGGGCTCCCAATAAGATCAATTGAAGGCAGCACTCAATAAAAAGCATCAGAAATTAGCTATGAGGAAAGAAAAAGTAATATTCCATCAGTATAATGTTAGATTGCAAATTATTTTGGTAACTGGGAGAGAGGGAAATCAATTACAGCTTGGATGAAAAGTTCTCATTCATCTGCCATATTTACCAGACATTTCACTTCCAGATTATTTATTCCAGTTTTTGCAGTATTCTCAGAACAAAAAATATTTCCATTCTGCAGAAAGTGGCAAAAAACACCTAAGAGCAATTGTTGAGAAAGATATAAGTTTTGGAAGGACAGGATTAAAAAGTTGCTTAAAAGATAGCAGAAAATAATGGAACAAATCAGTGGAAATGGTGATCAATAAAATTCACGGTGAAAAGAAAAAAAATCTTAATTTTAACTGAACACACTTTTGGGGGTTTGTTGGTTATTTAATATGTATGCAGCATTTGATATTATTTTCTATTATATGGGAAAGTCTAAAAATAATATTAATGTTCCAAGTTATAACTAAAATGGAGGTATGTTTAGATACTTTTGGAAGTCAAATAAAGTTTACGGTAAAGTAAAAATACAATATAGGCAGCAGTTTAGGCAAGTGAAATTTGTGCCGCATAATATGAAAACATTAAAAAAGGATCATATATGCACACAAATAAAATAAACCCTTCAGAAATGCTTAAAACCATGAAGATTTTCTGACAGCACTGGGCGGGGACAGTATTTTAATTATCTTACATCATAATAAACAAAAAATATAAGTGTTGATATATTAACAGAGCCTAGCATGCAATAAATTCATTAAAAGATCATTAATTAATTATCAAAACAATAACTTAAGCAACAATATTTTTTCTGTTTTTCTTTTCCAAATGGTACAAAGAGTATTATAAAATTAGATTTATTTTGCAAGATATCTTACTCAGAAGAAAAAGAGCAGAATACAAAATTTACACAAAGGTAGTTGTCATGTTTCTTCAAAGAAAAATAAAGGCTAAAATATTCAAATTTGGTAAAATCCAGTTCCTTACTTTTTTTTGCATGCAATTAAATAAAAAAAATCTAAGAAACATTAAATCAATAAGATATATTAAAATCTAATTAAAAAGAAAAAGAAAAAGAAAAAGAGAGAGCATCATATCAATAAGACTTTTTTCAGACTGACTGAAGATAGATGATATAGTGGGGAGGGGGCTGTTTGAAGCAAAATTATAAAGCAAGCTTAACAGCATCAACAGAGTCATGGGTGCAAAGATAAGCAGCGATTGGCAGCAGGCAGTCATAACAATAGTAGTAGTAGGAAGAGGAGTAGGATTAGGCACTGTTGAACAACACACCTTGGCCTGTAACCTGCTAATACGTGAACTCTTTCTAGGTGAGTCCACACTCCTGGCTTCACTGGGTTTTTTAAGGAATGGTTTCCTAGTTGTTGGGGTCTGAACAACTGGAGTAGTAGCAGGGGTGCATTGAGCCTGAGCTGGCTGACCCTGGATGATAAATGGGCAATGAAGACGACGACAAGCCTGAATACAAGTTCAACAGGTCAGCTAATTTGGTTGGAAAGAAATGACTGACAGATATAATAAAGGAAAGAAGTAAATTTAAGAATGTTATAGACATCTACAATAATACAAAACATAGGAGCTGGGGTATTTATTCTGAAGTAGTGAAATTCATTTTGGCTGAGAATTTAAAAAAAAAAAAAAAAAATTTTTTTTTCTAAATTAATAGTAAATATATATTAGATTAATTTCATAAGATCTATGGGACTTAATGAACTGTATTTTCCATATTCAAGTTTGAATATTTCACAAAAAAAATAAATAATTATAAGATAAAATGATATCTCAAAGACAGACCAATAATACAATTTTTTTCCATAGATGTTTTGAAGATCAGATTTAATTTGTTCAGAGTTACAAGGTTAAATTAAATGAAAACCAGTTATCATAAAAATACAATAAATAATCACAGTGAATTTTTCAGAATATAGTTAACATATTTCTATATTTGATAAGCTAGCTAAAAGTATAATCTAAGCCTAGGTTTAAAAAATAAATAATAAATTACAAGTATCAAAGATTCCAAGTTGAACCCCCACCCACACCAATATAGTAATATTGTTTTATTTTTAATAATATATCATGTGAATATTACATCTATGAAATTAAATTTGAATCAATTCATAATAAACTGAAAAGAAATTAATCTATACATTAACTTTTTTAGCATTATTGTAGATGCCTATCAATAGAACTGTTAAGAGTGAGTTAACATTGCTGCATTATTAGAGGATTAGTAGCCATAAAAGCATGAGCTAGTCAGCAAAGGTAGATCCATCAGGTAAAACAGCCTTGGGTATAATAGATTGCAGCATTTAGAATTCCAACCAAAGGCTGTAAGAAAATGAACAGGAAATCTCAAATTGGGCAGTTAATAGTTAAATAGAAGGAATTTATTTAAATACATAAATCAGAAATTAGACCACAAAATTTAAATGACAAAATTAAGATTCAAATAATTATTATAATATACAGGTTTTTTAAGATATGTTTATTCATTAGAAAACATGCATTCAATATATTGAAAGAAATAATTTCATTTTATATTAATGATTATTTTCCTACACTACAATAAGAATACAAAAATGGATCATCAAACAATTTACCATACTAATAAGTTCAAAGCAAGGGAAATGAGGATCGTATTTAGTTGAAATATAAATTCAAAAGATTGGATAAAATAGAGGCAAGAATATCTGCAGCAGTAACAAAGAAAAAAAATTATAGGGAAAATTTGTGTGGTGATAGTGTATTTTGAGTGAACAAGCTTATTTAGTGTATGTTTTTTGTTTCTTTTTCTGTAAAAGAAAAACTGAAGTTTAAAAAACTAATTAGATTACTTAAGTTTACAATTTGGTGGGAGGGGGAGAAAAAAAAAGAAAGGAGAAAAAAAAAAAAAAAAAAAAAAAAAAAAAAAAAAAAGCCCAGTAAAACATTATTCTAAAATTTAAACTTAGTTTCAACAGGTCCCCCTCCAAAAGAAGGTATTAACAGGAATAGCATCCAAAAGAAGAAAGAGTATACAATCTATCATGCCAAAAAGTATGCAAACTTGGAAATAAGAGAAACAGACAAGGGAACTGTACATGATCAAGCAGCTTTGACAGTCTAAAGTGCACCACAGCAGACAGTGTTGAGCTGTTAAACCAGAATATAATTACATTGTAACTGTTCAAAATGATAATAAAAAACATTATTTAAAAATATTGAAAGATAACTGCCATATTTTTGAAATGTGACAAGCAAGAAAGAGAAGGGGAGAAAAAATATATCATGGATCAGATCTGCTGATATCATGCTTTTAATAGATTTTAAATATACTACCTCCAATATTTTAAGTATTTAGTTTCTGATGAGTATTCATTTAATTATTTCACAGAAGAGTAAAAAGTAAAATGAACAATGTTTTCTTGAACACTCTTATAGAGACAAACTAGTTATTTGAAAAACTTCAGTTTCTTTATTTTTAGTTAATAATTAAATTATGAAAACTGACAATGAAGTCTGTGATTTTGGCACAAAGTAATAATTATCAAAGAAAAAAACTAACATGGTAAAATAAAGTTGTATTAGTACTTATCCTCATACAAAATCCTTTTTTAAGGGGAGAGAGAAGGTACAGAGAGGCAAAAGATACTAACTAAAAGTACTTCAAATCATTTATCTAATAATCATCTATTTTTTTTTAATTGCTTACAGTGAAACAACTGTCACAATGATACATTTATAACAAAAAAAAAAAAAAAAAAAAAAAAAAAAAAAGTTATATCAAAACTTACTAACAACTTTTATTTGTGATGATCTAACTTTTTGTAAAAAAAGTCATCATAATTTCCATTGGTATAAATTTTAAGGTTGCTTAAAATATAAACAAACTAGTTTTGTAACATCCAAATTTATGGCAGTTATAGTTCAAATATTAAATTTATAAATTTTATAAAATACCTTAAGACCATAGTTTTAATATACCCCCCACCCCCCAAAAAACTATCAGATTTAAAGGGGAAGTACAATTTTAATACTGTATTCTTGTATTAGAAGAATTATCAATTTTCAGTAATCATAGAAATCAATTCTAAAAAAGAAAAATTACAATTTTGATATTTCCTATTTACAATTAATTTGAATCATTATACAAGAGAATAACTTAAGTTTAAAAACACCAAAAGATAAAATTATATATTTTATCATTGATTTCTTCTATTGATTATTTGACATTTTGTAACCAGCATTAAACAGATGAATGGTGATGATAATAATAATCATCACCACCACCACACCAGTTACTGTTATAATTAGAACTAAAGCAATGCGCCAAAACCCAAAATAATGTATGTTTCATGTTAGTGTTAAAAAAAAAATGCAAAAAGATGAATTGCTTTTAAAGGTTTTAAGTTTGCCTTTAAACAATTTGCATAAATTGAGTGCAAGGGTTTTGTTTGGAATTTTTTTTTTTTTTTTTGAGATGAGTGTTAGTGTTAAATTTTTTTAAGCAGTTGATTTGAGATTGTGGAATGTAAAAAGAATGAGGGCAAAAGTTTCTAGCTGGAAATAAAAAGTAGTTATTATCTAACTTTAATAAGTAAAAAGAGAAGGGAAAATATTCTGACCAGAATTAGCCAATTTACAACAAATCTATTTTTTTTTTCATTATTTAAAAAAAAAATTCAAATAAAGTAGGAGGGAAACAACAAAACAAAGAGGGAAACAGGATATTATATAAATTTAGACTTGACCATTACACAAGGCACAAACACAACACAAATGTCTAAGTGTAGTCTTTTTCTATGGATAGCACAACGTCAATATGCATTAATACATACACAACCAGCATGATGTGCTGGCTATGCAATCTGGTGCCATGGTAAGTGAAGGAGTTTAAAAGAGCCTGATGACTACCTGATATATTGATGCCTGAACCAACTGCTGGATTTGTGCATTTACAGCTGCAGCAGCTTGAAGATGGTATGGGAATGCTACCCCTTGATTGAACGACGGTGCAACTGATGGTAATTGCACATGACCAGAAGGAAGTCCAGTCTGGAAAAATACAAGTACCTTTAACCTGAACCATTTGGCCACAAGACTAGATATGTATTAATATAATCAGGAAAAATTACAGAAAAGGTAAAAATAAAAGATAGCATAATTTACAAAGAATAATTAAAAAGAATGTTAAGAATACTTTTGAAAAATTTACAGGGAATTTAGAATTTTACAGATTTATAATGAACTATAAAATAAAAAGTTGCATTACAAAGAAACTGATAAGCTATAAAATTTTTCAGTTTACTTTTTGATAAGAACAAAATACAAGCAGTAATCCAGTTTTTTTTTCTTCTATGCAAAGAATCTGTAATTGATGCAAGATTCCAAAAATTATAAATCCATTAATATTTAAATTCAATTCAAATCTTATAATTAATTAATATTTGAAGTAAAGTACAGAAGAGATTTCTGAAATGTTTATAGAATAAAGTATAAAGATAAGATTTCAGTGAAAGAATCAGAAATAAAAAAAAAACAACTTATATACACATATTCCATTTAGTGTTTTTCAAAACCCAGCAAACAATTTACCAAAATTATAAAGTACAATATTATACAGCAGTAAAAGGATACCATACAAAATATAATACATTAGAAATGCAATTATAACCTAGCAAATAATCTGTAAAATACTAGATTTTTTCTAAGTGTCAAAATTATTTGATAAGCAATCATATGAATCAAATAAAAAAGCATCATTAAAAAAATATTTTAAATGGTTCTTAAATACAAATCATATTTGTCAAAGTAAAGTCTTCTATAAGAAAAAAACTTCCAATATGGAAAATTCTTTTCTGTGAAAAGCATAATGAAGTTTGATAGTAATACACAAGTTCCTTAATATCAACTGAAAATTAATAACTTTTTTGTGGTTTAGAATTTTAAATAAATTTTGTTTCCTTTCTATTTTCAGGATATAAGAACAAAATGCTTATTGTAAAGCACTTAAAAAATGTGCTGTCATTTTTATAGAATATTTCACTTTCCAAATGTTAAAAATGTCTTTTTCTTTATTAATTCATAAATATGGAATTAGAAAAGTTAACTATAAAATGTTCATATTGTATAAAATCCCACACTAAAATAACCCTGTTCAATATACTAGGAAAAAACAAACAAACTAAAAACAATTATTAGAAGTATTCTTTGATATAGTAGAATATTTTAATCAGAATATTTTCCTAAGAATCTTAGACAAATTTTAAAATAAAATGCTATTACAGCTTAAAACAGAATAACAAAGATGTTCTAAAATAAAGAAAATTGGTACATTTACAAAAACTAGCTAATGTAAGAGCATGAACATTTTTCTGACAATGAAATACTTGAAATTTTAACACCAAAAGAAATTTTCCATCAATATTTCACCAAGTCTCAACTCTGCAAATGATATTTTAGGTGTGTGTGTGTGTGTTAAATTTTTTTAAGTCTGATTATTTTTTTTTTTAAAAGAGCCCATAATACGGAAACAATGATGGCTACAAATGGAAATACTTTTTCTTTTTTTAGGATAATAGTGCTTAGCTTTTAATATGTGCTTTACTACTAGGTCAGAGATATACACGAATTAAACCAAAAAACAAAATAAAACAAAAAAAAAGCTATTATAATACAATATCAATTTCTTAATATCTCAACATACATTCTGAAGGTCCCAAAAATCCCACAATGATCATATTAACTCCAGTTTAAATATCCAATTGAACAGAACTATTGACAATTACACTGGTTTACAAAGAAATTTGGGCAAGCACAAAAATACCCGTTTTTACCTGAATTCAAATTTGAAATCCGTTTTTACTCATCACCTCTAGTTTTTTTTAGATATGAATAGTGTGCATTTTGAGCATATACGGTACATAAAGGCATGTATGAATACAGGGTTAATTCTAATATTGTGAGACTTATGGCTTATTTTTTAGTTATTATGCACTAAATGTAAGTGATAGCATTACATATATATATATATATATATATATATATTATATTATATTATATATATATATATATATATAATATTATATTATATTATATATATATATATATATATCAAAACGGATTTTGACAGTTAAGGCAGCTGGTCTCAATCCACACTCTGGCAGTCATTGGAAGAGGTTGTCTCGCAGGCGGCGCAGGAGGTTGGTGTCCCTCAACTATCGTGTTACACATCTTTTGGGTTACTAAATATTAGTATTACATTTTCAAATGTACATTTAGTTTTCAACTTTGCAGTCTCGATGGTTTGGAGAGAGCCGCAAAACCACGCAGATGATTGCTATTTTTGTTTAACTAATATAACTGGTTTCAATGCATCTTCTAGGAAAAAGATCAAATATCCCAACCTTCGATCTGCTATGAGACCCATTCCCCATTCAGATGATCTTCCTGTACCCACACCTCCAGTAAATAAGGATCTTCTTTCCTCATCAGATGAAGAAATGCCTTCAAGGGAGGATTCTGCCGAGTCAATATCTTTGGAAGATATTGAGTCTACATATTCAGGAACAAGTGGTAATGAGCCACACTGGATCACGCAAGAAAACCTGAATGATCTTGCTTGTGAATTGTATCTGTCAAAACAGCAGTCAGAGCTCTTGGCTTCTTGGCTTAAACAGTGGAACCTAGTCCAGGAAGATGTAAGGATCACCAGTTTCAGGAATCGGAACAAAGACCTTGTTTCCTTTTTCGACATGGAAAACAAGTTGTGCTACTGCACAAACATACCTGGCTTGTTTACGTCCCATGGACATGAATAAGGTGCTTCTTCCTCCTCTTCACATCAAGCTTGATTTGATGAAGAATTTCATGAAGGCGTTGCACAAAAATGGTGCTGCCTTCCAACACTTGTCTACTGTGTTCCCAGGTCTTAGTGCTGCTAAGCTCAAAGAGGGCATCTTTGTCGGACCTCAGATCCGAGAAGTGCTGAAGGATACTGATTTTGAGGAGTTAACTTAAAGGAACTGAGAGCAAGGGAAGCATTCAAGTCAGTCTGTAGTGGCTTCTTTGGTAACACACGTGTACCAGATTACCAAGCCAGTATTGAGAAGTTGCTAAAGTCTTACGAGGATATGGGGTGCCGAATGTCACTCAAGATTCATTTTCTCCATTCCTACCTCAACTTCTTCCCGCCAAACCATGGAGCAGTGAGTAATGAGAATGGAGAAAGATTCCACCAAGACATTACGAAGATGGAGAGCAACTATCAAGGCAAATGAAACTCCGGCATGATGGGAGACTTCTGCTGGATGCTCTTGCGTAACATCCCAGAGGCAAAATACACCAGATCTTCTAAGAAAACACACTTTTGACTGTCTGTGGTACTATGAATTGTGTAATTGTGTCATCCAAGTATATTGATTCAATCAGTGTTCTTTATCTATCCTGTTTTATCTGTTATAAGCTGCTGCAATTCTTGAAATATGCACATATATTCTCTGTTTATACTAAAATTAGACTATTTAAAAGCCAGAAAACTAGAGGTGATAGAGCAAATCTATTTATAAATTTGAATTCAGCACACCCAAATTAACAAAAAACACCTATTCCTATTCTTGCCTCAGACCAAAAATCTATTTTTGTAAACCAGTGTTATTAGATCATTGTCATATAATGAAATTAACATGTGAAAATCAGTGAAGTTAACAGTTGATATACTGCATATAGTAGCAAATTTATTGTCTGTTGTCGGTTCCAGGATATTTGCCGAGTTGTTTGAAACTCAAAGCCATTGGCCCACCACACTATCTCAAGTAATCTTACCTCAACCTTATGCTACAATATTATAAGATTTCACAGATTGTAAAAACAAAAAAACTTTCTCTTGCTAAGATCAATGTGTATTTCTTTTTAAATATAGGTGATTTTTTTAATCTTAATTTTTCATTCATCTGTGAAAATAGCACCATTGATGTCAACTCGGTTCATGGCCAACATTAAATGTATAAAATATCACCATTAAGACAAAAAGATTAAATTAAGATCCCAATGCAAAGCCTCAATGATATCTGAAAAACCAAATGTCAAGTCTTGAGTAAAGTTTCAATTCAATTGTTTGAGAAATGCAACTATACATAATAATAAAAAGAGACATAGAAGTTCTGCTTTAGAAATAGTATTTTTCTTACACAAAGAAATGTATTGTCATTTCTAATAAGTGCCATCTTTGGACACTTTAAAAAAAAATTTACAATTTTCTATTTTTTAAAATTTTATTTTGAGGAATGCATATTGATAAAAAAAAAGTCAATTTCATAAATCAACTGATGGTCTCCACATGAAAGTTACTAAGTTGTAAAATATATAAATCAAAGAGATAATGTGAAATGAATAAAATGAGGTAGCTTTCATGACAAATTTAAATAAATAAATAAATAAATAAATAAAATAAAATAGAATAAAATAAAATGAATAAATAAATAAACTAAAGCCCCACCCCCAAATGTTTCAAACCATTAAAAACCTACATACCACATAGAATGAGTATTATTGTATGGATAATTCAGTGAAACTTACATAACTTATGAAAAATTAGTAATTTCAAATTTTAATCATACACACAATCCTGAAATAAGTAAACACAAACATGCAATTCACAAAAATTCTGTTTAACACAAATGTCTTGTTCATTCAGAAATATCCAATCCTACAAGATATTTTTGTTAACAATACCCCCCCCCGCTTCAAGTATTTAAAAAATCTTTGTGTAGACAGGGAACAGTATCCCAAATTGTTTTTTTTTTTAAAATAAAAGTAGTAAAAACTTATATTTGAAAAAATAAAAAAAAACTTAAAAAATAGATGAATTAAAAATACACAAATATAGTGAATTGCTTCAATAAATGAATGATAAGGAATAAATATAATTAGTAAATGACAAATATTGTTGTTGACTTTACCTGGGAAGGAACTTGCCCAGCTGTTTCACTATGTTGATAAGCAGGCTCATTCCCTAAAAACAAAGATAACTGATAATTTTCTGAATCATCATGGCATTAAGAAAACTTACTCATATTACAGAAAGATTAAATTTGATTTCTTTAGATAAAAACTTTAATTCAAAAAATTTCATCCTTTTCTCTTAACCAAAATATAGCACACAAACAAAATGTTTTATTTAACAAATTTATACATAATCAAAAATTAACATTACAATAAAGGAATTCTAAATCCAATATTTAAAATATAGATGTCTATTTGTTTGGTTCAAGTCAAATTAAGTAGTACATGAAATATTTTCAACATTTATAATAAGGATAAACTTACTTTTTAAAACAATTAAAAAAGCAAATATTCAAAGACTAATTTTCTCAAATAATAAGCCAAGAGACATCAACATCAACCTTTTTGAAATTTATGCCTCTTGAATTTTCTAAAATTCTTGGCTTACACATTAGTGCTTAGCATAATAGATATCACAGTGAAAAATGGAATTGGTGACCCAAGTTTAAATTCTAAACGAGGCTGTTTGCATTTCACTTTGCACTTACTGCCCTTGGGCAAGGCATGGATCCATCTGTTCTTGCTCCAGCAATGAGTAAATAAGAGGGCAGACTGTGTTCTTTAGCCATATCAGTCTAAGAGAAGGTAAACTAGATTTAAGCCAGGTTTGGGTTCTTTGTTTAATGGCATATCAACCTTTGTAGGTTATTTAATGCCAAAGCCATTCTCATAGAAGAACAGTAGTGGTACTACTTAACCCATAGCTGGGAGGATAAGGGGGTTCATACTGTGACATGGTATGCCACTGAGAGGGGAGAAGTAAGATTTAATTTCCATCGCCTTCTGGGTTTGACTAACAAGCACTAAGACTGACTGCTAAGGGCACCCAGGATAAGGTCAAACTACCTGCACTCCACAACCGGGTGGACGGAGAAGGAATGTAGGTCATTGAGTAGCCTTTAAAAACATTACACGGGAAATTGGAATTGCCGACTACAGTGAATAATATTTTATCTTAACCTAGAAGTCCATGTTTTCCGTTATCCGAGGGGGTAGGAAAACGAAGGAGTCAAGTGCCAGTAAAATAAACTCCCGTCCTGGGATAAATATTTATGCACCGTTACAATACCTTTCCCAAGGTTTTTGCCCGAAAGTGAACGTAATAGCGCAACTGGAGTACGAACTCGCTTACTAAGATTCTGCAGTCCATCGCTTTAACCATTACACTACGAGGACAACCCCATCAAGCCAGGTTTCCTCTGCTTAAAAATTGACATTGTGTCATACCCTTTTCTTATCAGAAGGTTTGAATAAATACATACAAATGTCAGCAAGGAAAAAAAGCTGACATTGAAAATGTTAAACAACAGGTACATAATATTTCTTAGCCTTATCAGTACTGTTATAAATCAAGTCATTTTTATTTATTAACAGGATCAAATGTTTGATTATACTTTTTAACACTCAAAATCCAAAAAAGAGTTTATTCATTATAAATTTTTTTGTTTTTTTTAAATTAAACAATTTTTTATTACTTTGTGATATGTCTGCCTTAAAACTTAAAGGAAACATTTTAATTCTTTTGACTAAAATGTTTAAGTTCTATAAAGCATGAATAATAAAATCTTAAAGACAAATTAACTAGTTATTTACCAGATTCATGCTCCAACTGACTGGCCTGTTGAGGTAGCATGTTGCACCGGCCCCCTTCAACAGTCCCAGCACCAGCCGTTGTTGGTAGTGGTTGTTGCTGGGGTGTTGAAGGCTGTTGGCTTGTGGGAGCACCTTGAGGCTGAGATTGTTGTGGAGTTGGTGTTTGCTGCTGTGGCTGTAGAGTTAGTTGCGTTTGAGGAGTCTGCACTGTCTGCTGCATCTGTGATGCAGTGGATGGGGTCTGTCCATCTTGGCCGCCTGCACTTCCCTGATTCTGCTCCGACGCCTTTTGTTGAGCCTCTGCTATCTTCCGGTCATTATCACGTGAGGCTTGTGTAATCCTGTCTCGAATTTGTTTTGAAACAATTCTAATCTCCTCCTCTTGCAGAAATCCTGATTTAACCTTTTAAATTAAATAATACTAAATTTTATTTCAATATCATGTTTTGAATCATTAATAAAATAAGATACAAAAAAATTAAAATGACACAGTTGAAAAAGTAAGTCAAGAAAAATAACACATAATGAAGTTACAATAATGAAAAATTTAAATGATGCATGCAGCATCATCATGTAAATGCCCCAAACATTGTTTCTAGATAATCTTTAACTACTAGGGTGAGTCAAAAGTTTTGTAATATTTTGGTCTATGCTAGTTTATAAGTAGTATATCACGTGATCAAAGCAATTCAAGCTGTGGTAGGTAGTATCATAGTAGTTGATGGCAACATGTTTTGCATTGCTTCACTGTGTGTGATTTGAAAGCCACACAGATGAATGTGCAGAGTAGTCTCATTTGGGAAATTTTGCCTGATGAGTTTGAATCAGGTCATAATGCTGAGGAAACCACCAAAAATATTTGTTGTGCAAAAAGTGAAAGCACAATTGATCTTAGTACAGTAACCAAATGGCACAAGAAATTTTGTTAGAGTTGCAAGAAGCTTGACAATCAGGCAAAGTTAGATGCTTAAACCTATCTGACTTTACCAAAGATTCTGAGGATATGCTCCAAGCTATAGAGGCAAATTCATAAAGTAATACTCAGAGTATCAGGCAAGCTTGGCATTTCACAATCCAGTGTGATTCATTACCTTCACGACTTTGGCAAAAGCATCTAGGAGTTTCCAAATTGTGCCTTTGTTACCAAAATTTTTGACGAGTAAATTAAACTAAAAAAATGGAAAATTAGCTCATGAAAAATACAGTAAATACAAAGAATTCAATGTAAAACTTATCAAACTTACTACACTAATATGAATAAAAAACAAAACAAAAAAACCCAAACATGTCTTATAATCTAGGATAAATGTTTGCATTCACTTACCATTTCCTTGGCAACATCTTCAGGATTATCTTTCTTCAAATCAAAATCAAATTGAATTGCTTCATTTTCTTTGTGTTTATCTTTCCGCTTTTTGGGGTCTACTACTCGAAGGCGGAGCTGAATAACCTGGTCATTTTCAGAATTTTCATCATCATACCAGGATACAAGTTCTACTTTCAAACCAGTGTCTTCTAGGAAAAAATCCAATTGAAGCAACTCTTTTACCATATACCTAGAAAAGTAAAAAAAATTAGAAACCATTTTATCAGTTACGTATATACACATTTTTATATAATCAGAGCCCACAATTATCTACATAGCTGCATAATCATCATAACAATCTAACTTAATGACAAAATTAAAATGGAGATTAACAATTAAGCTTAAAGAGGTATTGAAATAAAATAAATCATAAAAATATACCGTATTTGATGCACTTTTTTCTGAAAAGGTTTCAGAAAATCACTTTCTAATAAGACTAAAGATTAGGTTTTGGTTACTAGTAGAGTTTTAGTGCTGCAGTGGTCCTTAAAACTATAAACATTTCCACAAATGTAAACAAAGTGACAATCTCTTCTACAACAATAACTTTTTTTAAGGTAACGGCTGTACTTAACAGTACTTTATATAAAATAATGTCAGGAAGAAATTTAAGTGATGATGCCTAACCATGCATGTACCTAAACAAACCAATTATGGTTTTAGAATGTAGAATATCGGAATTTAACAAGGATCTCAATACATATCAAACTTTAAAAATGACCTGATGATGGGGGAAGGCTAAGATTTTCATGTAAAAACCCTAACCTGACATTCATCATACCAAGGTCATTCATAAACGTGGGAAGTTTTTTTCAGTCATGCTGACCGTCTTTTGAGACATGAAAGGACCCATCATTTGCTATTGGTTGGTTGTTTTTTTGTTTTTATGGCATATCAACCTTTGTAGTTTATTTAATGCCAAATCCATTTTTATACAAATAATCAGTTCTATTTCAAACAATTGTTTAGCACACGTACACAGTTCAATTGCTAAAAACATTTCTATTTCAAGCAATTCAGTTCAGTCTAACAGTTCTATTTCAAACAATTCAGTTTAGTATAGTTTTTGTTTACACAGTCAAATGTCAAGATTGTTCTATTTCAAGCAATTCAGTTTAGTATAAGTATGCAGTTTAGTTCTATTTGATCCATAGATAGGGCCCTATTAAGTGCTACTACTCTGGGCCAGAGTGGACCTGAGAGCAATAGCAATGAAGGGGTACTCTGCATTCCCTAAAGCTTCAGCATTATTGGAACCTCACCATCAGATTGTTTAGTATCATATTCAGGACACTTGTGTGTGTGTGTGTGAGAGGGTCATACCCCTCAGCAGAAGTGCAATCGGTGTATTCTACAGCCCCACCTGACTGGGCAATCATTTGCTATTGTTTGCACAGTTAGTTTTCAAACATTGCTACCTAACACTAATAATTCTATTTTGATTGGTTTAGTTTGGTTTTATGCCAAATCAACTTTTGTTGGTTATTTAATGCCAAATCCTATTTTTACATATATATTAAATATGATCTGTAAACATTTTGTAGATACAGACTGTTTAATGATGAACAGTTCTATTTCTAACAATTCAATTTAGCATAAGTCATTTGTTTGCACACAGTTTAAATTTCAAAACAGTTATTTGATTCGTAGACAGGATCCGATCAGGTGCTACCACTCTGGGCCAAAGTGGGCCTGGAAACAATGGCAATGAAAAGGCTTCCCCATTTCTCAGAAGTCCAGCATTACTGGGGCCTCACCATCAGATTGTTTACTGAAATATCCAAGACACTTATTGTAGGAGTCTTACCCCTCTGCACAGATGCAGTCAGTTTATTCTACAGCCCCAGCTCACTGGGCTGGAAGTGGTTATAAGTATTGCTATCTAACGCTAATAATTCTGTTTAATACTATTTATTAATTTATACACAGTCAAATGGTTCCAAGTATTGCAAAGTAATACTAATAATTCAATTTTGCACACGGCTAAATGGTTTCAAAAATTACTATTCAACATTATTCATTTGTTTGTACAGTTAAATGGTTCCAAAAATTGTTATATAACACTAACAATTCAATTAAATGTCATTTGCCTGCAGGCAGTTAAATGGTCAAGCAGCTCTATTTCACCCATAGAGTTGATAGATTGTTGTCATATCCAGGAAACTCGTTGGGGTGTCTTACCCCTGTGCAGAGATGTAGCTGGTATATTTTACAGTCCCAGCCAGTTGGGCAGATATCATTATTAATTTCCTTGATAACTGTTTAACTGTACAATCCATTAGACAAAACTTTATTTATTGAATGACTCTCAAACCTATTTATTTATCTAATTTTTTTAAAAATGCTTGTCTAATTTGAGGTGCATATAATATAAGCTGTCAAATATGGTACTTTACAATGTATTAGTAAAAAATGTCTATAAATTCTAATAGAATAAGTGATTAAAAAAAAAAAAATAAAAAAAATGCAATACCAAAAGCAATAAGAGATGGTCTACTTCAAATATTGAAAAATCTCTCCCAAGAGCTAACATTTACCTGTCATCTTTCTTGGTCTGAATTGAACGTTCTATTATCTCTCGGATCTCTTCATTCTCGACTTTTTCAATTGCTTCAGGCCTGATCCCCTATTTAAAAGAAACAAAACAAAAAACATCACAAATTTAAACATTGCCAATTAGGTTTCATTAGTTTATAAAGTGGGAATAAAAGCAGCAGTACCAATCAAAATACAGCTGACATACAAACCAACTCTCCCGAACAGAGAGGAGTGTCTTTATACCATTATCTGAAATATATTCAAAAACGTCTCAATCTTTCAAGTCATTCAACACAAAATGTCTAGAAAATGGCATGATGACATAACAAGTAGGCAGCGCAGCAAAGATTACTCGCTCAATTTTAAGCTTTGAATCAAACGAAACAGCACTTATTTCATGATCAATTCCGTACTAATAGTTTTAGATATTTTTTAAAACACAAATGTATCAAATAGTGGTGTGTGTGTATATATATATATATATATATATATATACACACACACACACACATACACAAAGAAAAAAAAATCTATAATCCATTTGAAAAGGATATATACAATAATGGACTCCAGTTGATTTTCTGATGGAGGTGAGGAGCAAGTGAAAATCTTAAAATTCCTTGTTTATAAATAGGTACCATACAAATAAAAATCTAGGTAATGAATAACTATGAAGGAAACAAAATTTAGACGTACCTTCTTAAAAAAAAAAAAAAAAAAAAAAAAGGGTGGGGGGCAAAGAAAAAGTAAGATGATGAGAGAGAGAGAAAAAAAGAGGAGAGTCCATTTTGAATCTAATATGTGGTTGGTTGTGTGTGTTTTGTAAATAATCAATCTGTTTACAGACACTTTTTCAATATAAACAAAACCAACCAGTCACAAAAAATAAATGTGTTCCAACAAGTTAAATGAAGCAATGTTTAATGAAGATGTGAGGATAACTTAAAAAAAAAAAAAAAAAAAAAAAAAACATACAACAACTGAAAGGAAAAACAAAAACAACAACAAAGAAAGAAAGAAAAAAGTCCAACAACAACAAGAAACTGTATAGTAATTTCATCCTGTGTTTTACAAGGATATTTAAATCAAATTATATTCCAGTAAAGAAAATACCAAATTCAAAAGATTAGTGAAAAATTCAATGTTATTTTACATTTTTTGAACTAATAAAAATAACTATTGAACACATATGAATTGTGATTTGCCACAAATGCCTTTCTATAATAAGTCAGATTTTAGAAAATGTTACATGTTAAAAGGACTACAAGATGGGATCTAATCAGTATGAAAATATACTAACAAAGTGGCCAAAACCTCAGTTAATTTTATCAGCTCCATACTTTTGTTAGTATACAAATTTAAAGCATGACAATACATGTAACACACATGCACATAGTAATTCTAAGTTATGATTTAAGTTTTTATCTTGGGCTTTAAAGTTACTTCATTCTTAAAAAGGAATTTCAGACATTCATGATATAAATTTGCTTACATAGTTAGCAATCAGTCTGAAGCTAAGTTATTTAAAGGAAATTAATTTATTTCTTTTTTGTAATATTTCAGATAATTTGTAATTATATTAAAAAAAAGTTTTAAAAAGCAATAATCCAATTAATGACATAAGAAACAATAATTTTAAACTCAGTCTTTTTAAATGAAGTAAAAGAAAAATTGAACAGCTTATGTAACTAACACTTTGGGGCAATATAAAAATTAAAAGTACATTGTGAGAATCTTTTCGGAATGAAATATTTTATACATTTACATTCTAATAATTCACTAGTAATGTGAAAATATCAACGATTTAGCACTTCAATCTTATAGGTCGTTACCGACAGAAATGCAGGAAACACTTGGGTGAGGATACCAATCATTGGTATTCAGTTACCTAATCTGCCAAAGAAATAATTCTGAGAGTGATTAATAAAACTTTAAAAATACATAGCAAAGATGGCCAAATTTCAGAGATTAAAAACTTAAGATTACACAAATTTCAAAAGGAAAATGTTTTGTCATAAAAATTCATTGCAAAATTCATGTGCATAGAGTAAATGCAATACTTTTTTTTCTGGAAGAGTTCAAGAGAATTTGAAAATTGAGAATGGAGATAGTACAAACAAAGAATTAGAAATTGAACAATTTTTAAAAATTGCAATTAATATAAAACAAACTTTCTCACTAATTTTAGTAAGAGAAAAACTAATGCATATTTTGGCTTTTAGTTCTAAAATGGTTAAGATGACTCAAATACCCAGCTCGAGTATTTGATAAATATGAGAGGAGGGTAAAAAAAAAAAAGTGTTCAAATCAAATTTCATGATGAGAAAGAGGAAGGGAACAATCAAATTGAGTCTTTAGTGGTTAGATAACATTTAATAATCAGGGGATCACCAACTTTCTTAGAACAAAAATTAAAAAGTAAAACTCACGCTTGTGACTCTCTTGTATATCTGGGCTGCATTGGAACACTCTTTGTACGGATACTCTGAAGTGGCCATCTCCAGCATGCACATCCCAAAGGCATAAATGTCCACGGATTCGTCATAGTGCTCTTCATACATCTCCGGTGCCATGAATTCAGGTGTACCTTAAAAGTATACAAAGATGATGTCTTTGTATGTTGTCTCGGCAGTGTCTAGAAAGGGAAAGACCGTGAGGGAATACAAGGTCATTAGTACAGGTGTGACCAGCAGGTATCCATCGACCTAGAATAAACACTAGGGTTAAATCAATGGCTAAGAATGACCCCCACTTCTTACCTTTTGATCTTACCTACTGTTACAATCAAGTTAACAGGAAAATCTGTTTCAAAACAGAAAGAACTGCATAATTACAGTCACAAAATGAAGTTAGTAAGAACAGAACACAATGTAAAAGAGAACAGGAAAGGAAAAAGTTTTAAAGAAAATATTTTGAGAGAGAGAGAGAGAGAGAGAGAGAGAGAGAGAGAGAAAAAAAAATGTGACTGAGAGTAATGCAAAATCGAAATGAAAATTGGAAACAGTAGGTTTTAACTCACCCTTGTAAACTGCAAGCTGGAACTTCCAAACTAAACTAAGCAGCATGACACAGGGCTTGTGATGGCAGGAAATGAACTCAGGTTCAGTTTGATCTAGCCATTCTTGTAAGCGTTGCAAAGAAAATCACCTTCATCCAACAACTTACACATAATATTGCAGAAAATTCAAACATACAGACCTTTTTTTATCCATATATACTGATCAACAAATATGGAAAGAATTGAAGACACCTGGAAGCATGAAGCTTAATTGATCTTCTAAAGAACAAAAAAAATTTTTTTAAACAGCATAATGCCTAATATCTATTTAACCCAGTGTTAGAACCTGCCAAATGTTTATAGGTCGGATTAGCAAGTAAGATTTCTGCTGATCACAAGCTGTGTGCACACTAGTATTCACATGAAATCTATATATGGCATAGGAGTGAAGAGGGGAAAGAAAATAAAAGACAATATTGCAACATATAAAAATATCTGGTGGTTGGCAAAGCAATTCTTCATCAACCAAAATCTGAAATAGGAAGTTATTCCATAGAAATTCAAAAGAGACAAACACGGACAAAATCCAAAATTACATTTCATATAAGCAATTGCTGGCAAGAAAGAAACTTCACATAAGATTATATACATTTCAGAAAATACTTACCTATTACACTTTTAGCAAAGGACTTGTTTTTCAATGTGGCCAATCCTAAATCTCCAATTTTCACTGATCCTGTTGTCCCTGTTATGAATATGTTATCACATTTAAGATCCCGATGGATCACTGGTGGTGTTCTGGTATGAAGAAACAGTAGTCCTTTGAGAATTTGGCGACACCAATTCTTTAACACCTTTATATTAATTTTTTTGAACCTTTTGATGTATCTGTAAAGATAGATGAATAATTAAAATAAAACAAGATAAATGGCTTGACATTTACAGGTTAAAACAATTAGTAAATCATTCTTATTATTAGACTGAATTTTTTTTTTTATAAGGTTTAGAGTATTCAGACTATTGTCCTCATCTTTATTGTTATATACACAATGTTTTGGTTGATAAAGATGAGGACAATAGTATGAATACTCTAAATATAAAATCATTCTTATATTGCAAACTCTGGTAATAGTTTCTGTAGAGAAATTTAGTAGATAGTCTAAATTTTAGAAGGCAATAATTAGTACTATTTATCTGATAAAAAACATACATAATTAAAAAAAAAAAAAAAAAATCAAAAAAATCCTTGGTCTTATTTGGCAGCAATGGAGAACTAAAAACAATTTCTATTGTTTAGAAATGAAAATCTAAATATATTTTATCATCAGACACTGGAAGATCATTTTACTTGTCTGAAGAAACAGTTTGGTGTATGTGTGTGTATATAAGTAAAGTTGGCGAGTCAAGGGTGACCCGAAAGCTCCCTTTTCAATTGCTATTACACTGAGGTGGAAGGGAGGGCGCTACTCCTTCACCTGAATAGTTCTACTTTACTCTTGATCTGTACCTTATAATGCTGAGGGTTAAGCAAGGCAGCATTAAGTACCATTTTTTGAGTCTTTGGTATGACTTGACCAAGGATTGAACCCTGGTCTCCCGGACCATTGATGAACGCTCTAACCATTAGGCTAACGACCCAACCTTATACCTATATTGGATAAAGGTGTAATAAATTCATTAGGCATTAGGCTAGGTAAGAATCTAAAGTTGAAATTAATTCTCTCATGATATGTTTGTATTTATAGTAATATGTTCAAAGATGCGATACTAACATCTAAGAAACTTATTTCTATTTCTAATATTAAACAGAAGCTAGTTACAAGACTCACCAAGCCATAAAAGGAGTTTTTTTTTGGTATAAAATTGAGTAAACAAATGTGTATGATATTAAGGTGATACAAATATTAACTTTCTTGATTAAAAAAAAAAAAAAAAAATCAGCCACATTAAAATAAATTTATTTCCATCCTGTTAAAAGCATTGGTATAAATCAATGCTTTTAAAAGGATGGAAATAAATTTATCTTAATGCGAGTAGTTGTTGGTTTTTTTTTTTTTTTAAAAGAAAATTATTTGTTTGTAGATTTTATTAACATTGAGCTCTTTCTCAGGATTATTTGATTTAATATTCTATTTGGGAAATTTTATTGATCCTGATTGGAATTATTCCCAACTCTGGATTAACGGGATTGAAAAAAAAAAAAAAAAAAAAAAAAAAAATAATATATATATATATATATATATATATATATATATATATATATATATATATATATAAGGCTTATCAGAAACATAATAAAGGCTTAAAATTTTTCTCAGTCATCACAATACTTTAATAAAAAAAAAATTAAAAAAAAAAAAAATTAATTTTTTTTAAAGATAAAATAATAAAAAAAGATATGTTAAACTGTAAAAGTATATAACCAGCATTTTCTTCTAAGGAGGCTTCAAATGCAATTCAAACACTGGAGATGTGGTGTAGAAATCAGTTACATCACGTCAAATACTAAAAGAATATTAATTTATTGATTCATTATTCCAGAGCTTGTAAAAATTTAAATCTTATTTCTTTACCTAATTTTTGAATCCTCTCTTATACAAAACAAATTAGAAAGTAAATTCACAAGATATTTACGTTTTTAATGTTCCGGAAGTCATGAGTTCTGTGACCAGAACAATAATTTTTCTATTTCGAACATTAGTTTCCTCCCAAGAATCATAAAATCGCACAATATTGGGATGTTGCAAGCCTTTCAACATTTCAGCTTCTTCTCTGAACGTTGTCTTTCACTCTTGTCTCCATTTTTTATCCTGAAAGAAAATAAAAAAATAATTAATGCAAACCAATCTATTACATTCTATACAAATTTTGTATTATAAAATCTTTAAGATACAAGATGTTTAGGATGAAATGACAGAACTGGTTGAGTGGAATTGCCATGATAATAATCTTTTTGCAACTATCAATAAAAATAACTAATTCATTCACTCTTGATGTGTCATACATATAATTTCCAATTTCAATCTAAAGTTCATAATCTTGAAACCCATACTTGTATATAG
>CAUZXS010003805.1:335000-347198 GCA_963585895.1 Sepioteuthis lessoniana | reverse complement strand
GTTCCTTTTAAACAGTTTTTTTAAAATCTTATAATAATGAGTAGAGTGTTCGCCAATGGTCCGGAAGACCGCGGTTCAATCCCAGGTTGAGTCATAACAAAAACTCAAAAAATGATACTTGATACCGTCTTGCTTAACACTCAGTATTATAAAGTAAGGATCAAGGGTAAAGTGGAGCAATCCAGGGAATTGAGTAGCGCCCTCCCCAACTCCTCGGTGTAGTAGCTATCGAAAAGGGAATCTTCGAGTCACTCTCGACTAAGGTCGCCTACTTTACTTATAATCGTTACCAGTTGTAAAGAAACTGATTTTCAGGTTGGCAACCTGAGCTGAAAATTAGCTGATCGATTTTTTTTATTCCTCTCCAATCTTTCTCACCGTCAAAAGTCGATCAGATTTCGCGGAAGTCCTTCTGTGAATTTTGTAAAATAACCTGTCGAAATTTAGTTAATCTTCCACAGTCTCTCGGCAACTCCAAAATAAAGGCCAAGTGTAACTTAAAGAATCTGCCCTGAATAAAATTTGATATTCAGAAGACTGTGTTAAGTTATGTCACATTCTTCTTTAAAGTTTGACAGTGAATTTCAGATTATCTTCGATTTTCGTGGCACACTCAGCCAAACACACTTGAAATAATAATCCAAGATTACTCAGCTGATTGTGAATTCTGAAAAGTAAACAGAAAAAACAGTGTTTTCATTAGGTTAACAGTGATCAAGTGATTTTCAATCAGAATTACCAGCATGAAAGTCGGATTACTTTCTACACCAATCCCCACTCACACACACACACACACACACACACACACACACACACATGTATGTATGTATATGCTTTGTTGAAATACTACATTTTCTATAGACAGGAACACAAATCTTTAGGCTGCTCTCTCTCTGTCTCTCTCTCTCTCTCTCTCTCTCTCACACTCACACACACACACACTCACTCCCCCCCATATATATATATATATATATAAACGGAGTTGGTTCAATAAGTTGGTAGGCTTAGAATAAAAAAGTTATTTTAAACAAGTATTTATTTATCAACGATTATGCAAGAAGAAAAATAATTATATATGTATATATATATCACCTGACATTATACAGTGAAAATTTCAGATAAAAATTTCATTAGTAAATGTGAAATGCTTCGGACTTAATGACCCACGTTATTTTTGGAGGGGACACTTGTTAAAACGGATTCACATGCTACTTAACGGCAATCCCGTTTACAAGACTAATAAACTCCTTCACCCATCATATGTATTTGTGTGTGTGTGTGTGTGTGTGTGTGTGTGTAGAAAGAGAGAGAATAGAGAAATAGACAGAGAAGAGAGAATAGAGAGAGAGAGAAAGAGAGAGTTGATAAAAAATAACATTTCTATGGGCGTACCTTTATGATATAATAATTTTAAAGAGTAGAGTGTTCGCCAATGGTCCGGAAGACCGGGGTTCAATCCCAGGTCGAGTCATACCATATCTAATGCCACCTTGCTTAACACTCAGCATTGTAAGGTGAGGATCAAGGGTAAATTGGAGCAATCCTGGGAATGGAATAGCACCCTCCCCTACACCTCAGTGTAGTAGCTATTGAAAAGGGAGCCATCGTGTTACCCTCGACTAAGGGGGCCAACTTTACTTACTTACTTGTTTATACCTATTCTCTGGCTCTATGAAAACATTCTTAGAAAAATCCTAGGTTATTAAAAACAACCTTCCCTGGTGATTGAAAATCATGTTAACATTTTTATTGGAGTACTTCTATGATGTAATAATCCTCCCCACTATCTAAAGTTGCTGAGTGATAAGCTTAACATTCAGCATCATAAGGTGTGGATCAAGGGTAAAGTGGTGCAATCCAGGGAATGGAGTAGCGTCCTTCCCTACACATCGGTGTAGTAGCTATTAAAAAGGGAGCCTTCGGGTCATCCTCGATTAAGGTCATCAACTTTACTTTTTACTTTATAATCTACACCTGTTCACTCGCCCTGTGAAAATATTCTTAGAAAAATCCCAGGTTATTAAAAACAACCTTCATTGGTGATTGAAAGTATTATTAACATTTTTATAGGAGTACTTTTATTAGAAAAGCAGAACTGATATTATGAAAATTCTAAAATTTTGCTGGGGAGTCATCCCTTGGTTGACATTACTCCCAGGACCACTCTGACTCGGAGTGGTTGTACCTGTTAATGTACCATCAATGTATCAAATAGATTTGTTTGAATATTATTTATGGCAAATAGGAACACTTGAAACCATATAATTGTGTACAAATTATTTGTATCAAAAATAGTTTGGGAAGCTATAATACTTTACAAAAGATTATTAATAGTTTCTTGATACCATCAAATTTGAACTGTCCTTCGGGTCCCCTGAATTTTACCAATTTGCTTTCCATTTTAATTCTTTATCTCGGCTTTGTCTGTATACAAACACCACCACCATTTGCATTTCGGTTCTATTATTATTAAAGTTGATGTTGTTGCTCTTATAAGTATTTCTGAGATTCAGTTAAACTCTTAGGTCACGGGAAAGCGGTTTTTAATACTTTGCCCTAATGGGGAAGTGAATAAAGTGAATGAGTTAGATAGATAGATAGATAGATATGAATAGACTTTGCTAAATAGATTTGAATATACTTAACGATAGATATATAGATAGATAGATAGATAGGAATAGACTTTAAATAGATTTGAATATACGTAACTAGATAGATAGATAGATAGATAGATAGACAGATAAAAACTGACTTTGGCTTTACATAACCCAATACGAGTTGACATGCCGCAAAACCATCCAATGCATCTACCAACCAGCCTCTCTATAATCTTTTTTTAAAAGAAAAACCTTGGACCAGTCAATAGACATTTCTTTTTGTATCTAATGCCAAAATTAACTGTTTCTAACCAATATTTCTATTCCTATTCCTCGGCAGAATATTTATCTATTGATTTTCACGTATATCCAAGCAAATGCGAAGTTTCCAATTCTTAATTCTATAACGTCTCTCACAGCATCATAAATTATCCCGACTTAGTCTTTCAAAACAATATGACACTACAGCAGTTAATGTCTCGTAATGGTACAATGGTAAGCCAGAGAAAAACCATTAATTCTGCAGCGATTTTGATCCTTATCAGGTGTTCCAATGACGGGGCCTTGAACTAAAGTAAGTTTTGAACCAAACAAAACTGCAATATGTAAATATGACAAAATAAGGATGCATGGTTTTCAGTCATTTTAATTCGATATTAACCCAATCCCTTCTGCCATGATCAGAGCGTACGATACAAGGTCAAATTCTAAAAATGACACATTGATTTTCAGAAGCCGGTTGAAGGATATAGATCGCGGATGTTTAAGCTTGTTGTATGGACGAGAGGAAATCCCAGTAAAGTGGTCTGTGCCTGAATCTGGGCAACATTGAATCGAAGACGGTCATTTACCTATGCAAGAAGTCCCCCTTTCTCATGCCACTGACGTTGACCCAAGGAAAGTCGGAGGTTCATTGCTTGGCGCCAGTTTTATCTCAATAAGTAAGTAAAGTTGGCGCCCGTAGTCGAGGGCGACCAGAAGGCTCCCTTTTTAATAGCTACTACACCGAGGTGTAGGGGGGCGCTACTCTTTTCCACGGATTGCTCCACTTTACACTTAATACATACCTTATATTGCTGAATGTCAAGCAAGGAGGTATCAAGTACCATTTTTAAAGTCTTTGGTATGACGCGACCTGGGATTGAACCGCGGTCTCTCAAACCATTGGCGAACACGCTACCCACTACCAGAAACGAGGGTGAAAACGATGTTAAACTGTCTTGATGACTTCAGCATCTGTTTTTTTTCATTCAGAATTATCCTTCTAAATTGGTTAGGGATCTCTAGTCTGTCCTACTACTTTACTCGCAGAAAGGCAAGAAAAAATGAATTTACACCTTTCTCATAGTGTTAAATGAACATAAACAGCCTCAGCCGGAAATTGAACACGGCTCGCCGATTCCATTTTCTGCGCCGGTAACTTTTACACTATCTACAGCTTAATTAATTATAACAAAAATGATTCAGGGATCAGTGAATATGTAAGAACAAAAATAAAATGATACGGAATTGTCTGAAAAGGATTTATCGATCAATGAAATGAACTTCGACTATTTATTCTTTGCTTGCATTTCTGTACCGGCCAAATTTGATTGTTGTCACAAAAGCAAAATGTTCCGTATATAATGGCCAATATGGAGTTTATATGCGTGTTCAACAGCAACGCGTAATCTCTGAATAGCTTCAATGTGGGAAACACAAGAGACATTGATGAGATTTACATTTGAAATAGTTGGCAGGAACGGACAGAACAAATTACAAGCAGATGACCGATAATATTGCGAAGTAGAGGCGGGTTCTTTCTTTCTTTCTTTCTTTCTTTCAATTCTTCACACTCTCTTTTTTCTTTCCTTTTTCTTTCTTCTTTCTTTCTTTCTTTCAATTCCTCACACTCTCTCTCTATTTTCTTTCCTTTTTCTTTCTTTCTTTCTTTCTTTCTTTCTTTCTTTCAATTCCTCACACTCTCTTTCTTTTTCTTTCTTTCTTTCTTTCTTTCAATTCCTCACACTCTCTCTCTCTTTTTCTTTCCTTTTTCTTTCTTTCTTTCTTTCTTTCTTTCAATTTTTCACACTCTCTTTTTTCTTTCCTTTTTCTTTCTTTCTTTCCTCTTTCTTACTTTCTTTCTTTCTTTCAATTCCTCACACTCTCTCTCTCTTTTTCTTTCCTTTTTCTTTCTTTCTTTCTTTCTTTCTTTCTTTCTTTCTTTCTTTCAATTCCTCACACTCTCTCTCTCTTTTTCTCTCCTTTTTCTTTCTTTCTTTCTTTTTTTCTTTCAATTCTTCACACTCTCTTTTTTCTTTCCTTTTTCTTTCTTTCTTTCCTCTTTCTTTCTTTCTTTCTTTCTTTCTTTAAATAGTTAATTTCTTTATTGAGACTGACTTGTGTCAAATTGGACATTATGCAAAGATACAAAAAATAATAGAGTTTTTTTATTAGAATATTTTTTGTTTTTTCTTCTTCTTTTATTTCGAATTCATATTTCAATAATGTCAATTGTTTTCACGGTTTATGTTCAATTCTTTCTCTAATATCTTTTCCACCCTCCACAAGATCTTTTCTTTTTCTTTTATCTAAGATTTCATTGAGTTTTTGCACTTTCTTTCTTTTTTCTTTCTTTCTTTTTTTCTTTCTTTCTTTCTTTCTTTCAATTCCTCACACTCTCTCACTTTTTCTTTCCTTTTCTTCTTTTTCTTTCTTTCTTTCTTTCAATTCCTCACACTCTCTCACTTTTTCTTTCCTTTTCTTTCTTTCTTTCTTTCTTTCAATTCCTCACACTCTCTCACTTTTTCTTTCCTTTTCTTCTTTTTCTTTCTTTTTTTCTTTCAATTCCTCACACTTTCTCACTTTTTCTTTCTTTCTTTCTTTCAATTCCTCACACTCTCTCACTTTTTCTTTCCTTTTCTTTCTTTCTTTCTTTCTTTCTTTCTTTCAATTCCTCACACTCTCTCACTTTTTCTTTCCTTTTCTTTCTTTCTTTCATTCTTTCAATTCCTCACACTCACTCACTTGTTCTTTCTTTTCTTTCTTTCTTTGGGTTCATTTTCAAACACTCACTCAAAACTTTGTCACAAATCTTACATTTCATTTATCAATTTTATTTCTACTGTACATTCATCAGTTCCTCTCTCTCTCTCTCTCTCTATATATATATATATATATATATATATATATACCAACTCCACCGCACAAACTCAGTGTAACCGGTTTGTATTATGCTACTGCTCACACACACACACACACACACACACACACACACACACACACACAAACACACACACACACACACATATATATATATATATATACGATGTTTATTCAATAAATAAGGTAAATGTCTCCCTAAGGTGTTGGTGACGTATTGTTAACAGTTGCACCTTTTTCAAGGAAATCAAGTGATAGGTCCTTTCAAGTCTCAGAAGGCTGTCACCATAACCATCCCTACTGACTGCTGCGCCCGAAACTTTTTCTTTACCGAAGACTAGATGTGTTTCCACTCCATGAACTATCTTTTAGGCTCATAGCGGCTAACCCATGTTAATCCTATTTGTAAAGATTTTTTTCTTAATAAGACATGAGTCTTCGTACACATCACACATTCTTTTATAAATTTCACATGGTTTGCACTTCTCAACCAACATAAATTGAATGATAGTCCTTTGTTCAAGCCTGGAAGACTCTTTTTCCTTTGCAGCCATGTTGAATAGCATCAAAACAAATATTTCGGTGAGTTAAAAATAGTTTTGCTATAATCAGATTCCAAACAATGTAGTGTTTACATTTATAGAAAAAATTTCCGAAAAAAAACAGTATTTAAAAAATTCTACGTATTTATCAGATGATCCTCGTGTGTATATATATATATATATATAGAGAGAGAGAGAGAGAGAGAGAAATGATAAGAAAAATCGGAATATTTATTTGTCGTTATCTATTCATCTGTTTATTTTTTTATCACACACACACGCGTGTGCGCACGCACGCACAAGCAATCATTAAACTAAGTGATCCAATAATTGCATAGGCGAGAAACAAACAGCAACCAAGCAGCATTGTGTGTCTTCGTTGTGTAACTAATATATATATATATATATATATATATATGTGCCAGTTATCATCTCGAATGCAGGTGTGATCATAGGTGCTTTTTTTACACACACACACAAACATATATATATATATATATATATATATATATATATATATTTCATATATATATATATAGTCATCCACAGGATGACACGCAGGACGCTCGAAGCCGGGATCGAAACCCGTCCAATTTTACGTTAGACTGTGTTTCAGACCACTCGTCCAACAAGCGGACCACCTTGGCTAAGGGAATTTTAAGGTATTTTTATTTTTAGAAACAGCAGCAGCAGCCTATATATATATATATATATATACGCATGTTTCATTAAATAGTAAAGGTACATTAAAAAGATAATGCGTATGTTGGTCTTACCACAATAACTCTTTCTAGACGACTTCCAATGCACCTTAATGATTCTAGCTCCATCGCCTTACATCTTAAAACCCATTCTATTCCTAAATCCAAGTTTCGAAAAATTCTAGTTGAAAACACTACTATAATCGTACACGAAATTGATAAGCTACGACTACAAATCCTAGAAGCCCTACATATAAAAACAAAACAAAACTCCTAAAATCAAAAGAAATTATTTTGAAAATAGAGACAATGTTTTGAAATGCTTTACATTTTTTTTTAATATTCTGTATTCCTTGATAGTATTCTATTTCCGTTGATTGCGTTCTGTTTTTTAAATTCATCAGTAACTCAGTTTTATCCAACTCTGCGTTTGCATATTTTTGTTATGTTATAAAAAGCTTTCAAAAAACTTTCAAAACTTATTTTAAAAAACAAGAATTTTTACACATGCAAGCAATCCCTGATGATGGCCTATAAAGGGTCCGAAAGCGCTCGGGACACTTTTGGTAAATTCATCTACCAATTCCAACCTGAAACCAAGACACTTATCCGGAAACTCGAAAGGATCATAATCAAATTATACAGACAAAATGTCTCTTTACTATTTAATGAAACATGCTTAAATGAACGACTGCTACCTAATTAAATACACACACACCCACACACACACACATATATATATATATAAATTATTATTATAATAAGTTTGTTGGCGACCATAGTCGAGGGTGACCCGAAGGCACCCTTTTCGATAGCTACTACACCAAGGTGCAGGGGAGGGCGCTACTCCTTCCCTCGATTGCTCCACTTTACCCTTGATCCGTACCTTATAATGCTGAGTGTTAAGCAAGGAGGCATCGAGTACCATTTTTTGAGTCTTTGGTATGACTCGACCTGGGATTGAACCCAGGTCTCCCGGGCCATTGGCGAACACTCTAACCGCTAGGCCAATGTCCAATAATAATATTATAATATTATAATTATTATATCATATTATTATTATATTACAATATATATATATTGTAATATAAGTAATGTCATATAATTTATGCATACATAGATTTCTACATCATATTGCACGTTAGGAATTGTTAGAAAATCTGTTTCCTCTTCTTTTCTTTATTAAGATATACTCACAGAGAACCAGTAGAATTTGATCAAAGTACTCGTTGGATGCGGCCAAACCAATAAGAATTTGGAAACCTTGTGCTTCTATACCTGACTACCACGCAAGGCTCATAGATAGTTCTACTAATATCTATTCATCCGATCCTCGTGTGGAGCGAATTTATAATAATAGAAGAGTCAAGAGAAGATCAAAGTCACTTAAACTGGCAACTGTTTATGACACAAGCTTATGCATATATATATATATATATATATATATATATATATATATATATATATATATGGATGAAGTGTTATGCTGCTGCACTGGTGCATCAGTGTTAGACAAAATATCTCTATGTTCCTGTGCCAAGAAACACTTATACTGATTCTAATACACTTGCTGATTTTCAGTAACCTGAAACAGACTATAAGCAAACTTACTTAGATTAACAGCAGTGATTGTTGGCATGTCCGTATTTGAAGCCATTATCAGTAAGACGGTGGTTCTTTACGCGAAGCTCATTGGCTCTGGCTTCATGCCTATTGCTTTAGTCTAACAACTATCTACTATATTAATGTATATATATATATATAGAGAGAGAGAGAGAGAAAGAGAAAGAGAGAGAGAGAGAGAGAAATAAAGGAGAGGAGGGAGAGAGAGAGAGAGAAATAAAGGAGAGGAGAGAGAGAGAGAGAAATAAAGGAGAGGAGGGAGAGAGAGAAATAAAGGAGAGGAGGGAGAGAGAGAGAGAGGAAGACATCAGCGATAGAGAGAGGGGAAGGGGGAGAGAGAAAAAGAGACAGACTGACAGCGAAAGAGAGAGGGGGAGGAAGAAGAAAGAGAGCACGGGGAAGAGAGAGAAAGATAGACAGGGTGACAGCGATATATATATATATATATATATATATATATATATATATATATATATATATATATAGAGAGAGAGAGAGAGAGAGAGAGAGAGAGTGAGCTTAATTCAGTAAGTTTGAATTAGCTGAATTTTGATCAAACGTCTTTTTACTGAAACCAAGTGATTAATATTCCCTATTAAATTAAGTGATTTGACAAAGGAATATATTATGCTAGAAATAAATATCTATTGCGTAAAATAAAAGCTTATTTTTTATCTTTACATATGTACCTTCATTTGAAATATCTCTTAAGAGTTCACTTTTTTAATGTCCCTGACTGATTCTGGACAACATTTTAGAAATCCCAAAAGGAGGGGAACTCCATGGCGTTATTGCTAACGTACTGGCCAGCGATATCAAATTTACTCTATCACGTTCACTTTCGGATTATTACCCCTGGGAAAGGCATGAACAGCATTATCCCCCAGCTATGGGTTAAATAGTTCAAATTATATCCAACAAAGATATTTTTGGATTAAATAACACAAAAAGCTTGATATTCCATTAAACAAAGAAAGCGAAAGAATCACAAAAATATGCCTTGCTATATTGATTACAATAAAATTCGCTTCCATATGTGTAATCATTCTGCTTTTAACTCTCCAAACCAAATGATTAGAAGCAAGTTATTTTCTTTAAATATTCATAAAAAGTCCTATTTGCACGGAGTACAGATATTTTGCCGAAACATCTTCAACAGAACATTCTTTAACGTGTGTAAGGGCGTCTCTTGTAGTGAAATCGTTTGCAAACTAGACAAGTAAATCATTACTAGTGAATTCGAGTCTCACTGAGAGCCCAATACATCCAGCCTTGTGCCACTACCAAGTATATCTTTAAGAGAGTCACCATGGCGTAGAGACTCACAGTAAGCGAGATCGAACTCTAGTCACGCTATTAAGGTCACTTCTTGACAAATACTCTTGGGGAAAAGTATGATCCTCCCTATCCTGTCAGTTATGTGTTAAATAGTACCACTACTGTTTTTACCAAGGATAGATTTGGCATTAAATAACTCGAAAAGGTTGAAATGTCATTCAGTAAAGAAAGTAAACCAAACCAAACCTAAACATAGCTTAGTAAAGAATTTTTTTTTTTTTTACCGCGTTTTCTTTATTAGTGAAAAAAACTTGACTCGTCTCCAGATTCAAATATTCACAAAATCTCAAGCATATATTTCTATAGAAATGTTTGTAAGCGCATTTTTTATGGACGAAAATGCTGTTTACTTAACAGGCGTTGAGTTGCAGCATAATCATTTGATATTGTCAAACCAGAAAAACTGGATCGATTAATCTGATGGATTTGCTGTCCTTTGAAAAAAAAAATACAATCCTTTGTAAGGTTTAATGATAGCACTAAGAAAAACAATACTTGTCAAGCGAAGATGAAATGGCACTCGTCTGAAACCAATTCACGTACATGTCCGCCTGAAAATATTTGAAACATTATTTTCGTGTATTTAATTTGTTTTTAATTCATCTATTCCGTTTATTTGTTTATTCTTATAAATCTTGATTCTTGCAATAATTGAAAATGAATTTAAGTTTTCGACTTAAATCTTGAAAAAAGTTTTAAAAGTTGACTCTAAAAAAAAGTTAAAATATTACATTGTATATATTAAGAAAGAAAACTCTGAATTTAAACTAGGTTTCTTCGCTAAAGGATTTACCTTATGTCACATCTTACTGGTGGTGGAGGGGTTCGGTAACTAGAAATTTTATGGGAGAACGCCTGTTTGCTTAAAAATCATCCCATTTCTTTTGGGGCCCAGTTGGCTAGGGCTATAGAATTCACGGATTGCTTCTCTGCTGAAGGGTGATACCCTCCCCACAACGAGTGTCCTGTATATGACACTAAATGATCTGATGGTGAGGTTCCAGTAATGCTGGAGCTTTGGTGAATGCGGAATAACCCTTCATTGCCATCGCTCCCAGGTCCACTTTGACCAGGAGTAGTTAGGGTCCTACCTACGGGTCAAATAGAACAAAACTGAATTGTTTGAAATAGAACCGTTTTTTACGTTGAAACTGTGTACGTATGCTCGACTGAATTGTTCGAAATAGAGCACTTTATATGTATGAAAATGGATTTGATATGTGTGAAATAGAACTGTTTTGACTTTGAAAATGTGTACTTATGCTAAACTGAATTGTCTGAAATCGAACTGTTCATGTTTAAAATGGATTTGGCATAAATAATCTACAATGTTTGATGTGCCTTAAAATCAAACCAAACCAAACCAAACCAAACCCAAACAATTTCTTCTGTAATAAAAAATCTGTGAAAACTTTTGTGCACACACACACACACACACACACACACACACACACACACACACACACACACACACACACACACACACACATGTATATATATATATATGGTTGCTGCTTCATGCCAGAAAATGGTCATCTCTCCAATTAAGGTTTCTGTGCTACATGGCTATTGGCGTGCAGATGTTTCAACATACCAGCTTCTTTCCAATAGATACGTTCACATGTATGACATCTGAACAATCTTGTGTGAATACATCATATAACACATTCTGATATTATTTCATGTGTCTGCTTCAGCCACTAGATGACTAACAGTTTTGCCACACATTAAGCAGTCGCTCTTTTAAAATCTAAGGGTGGGGTGTTGTTGTATATAGCTTGATCCTGTCAATATTTGTCGGCTGGTGTGTGATCAACAAAATGAGCTTTTCATAAGAGTGCACGATTATATCGAATTATAGTGACTAACATGCTGGACTGCGACATCGTGACAAGCGAGTTCGCTATTTCAGACGAATACTCATAGGAAAGAGATGAATCCCCTCATCAGTTTTTAGCTATGGGTTAATAGCACACCTTCTGTTCATCTAAAAGTATTGATTTGGCATCTAATAACTCACGAGGTTTGATATGCCATTAAACAAAGAATCCTAAACCGAAAACAAACCAAACTTGTCTATCAGTTTGTGTGCGGGTATATAACATCTCCATCTCTCTCTCTCTCTCTCTCTCTCTCTCTCTCTCTTTATATATATATATATATATATATATATATATATATATATATATATATATATAAGGAAATACATCCGAGAGTATGAAGAAAAGTTGAGAAAAAATCCAAAATTTGATGCAT